>VZRX01011133.1:55680-71496 GCA_013398075.1 Notiomystis cincta
AGGAACATTATGATCATAAAATTACTTTTAACATATTAAATAATTTATGTCACAGAAAATCAGAAAAATAATTAGAACATAGCACTGTGGCTTAATTTCATTTTTGGGGACCTTTTCCTGAAGAACAATATTGTCATATGGCATACAAGGTCTGCAACGAGTTTTGTTTCAGGCAGTTACCTTGCCTTGCAAAATCTGTTATTAAGTCAGTGACTACAATAGTTTGCTTTCATTTTCAGTTGCAAGCACCACCATCAAGAAAAGATTTTTCTATGAGGAAAAAAGCTAACAGAAACAAAATACTTCAGTAAGTACTTTCATCCATTCTGTAACACTAAGAAAACCAATCAGCAGATGCAGCAACACATGAAAGTGGCTGAGAGAGACTGTCAAATCTTCCCATGAACTCATGGTAAAGAAGATTGGTCAAACCATTTTTGCACAGGGCAAGCAATTAAATGTTACAAAGCTTTACCTGCAAAAGTAATGACAAAGTGATTATTCAATTAATTTCTATAGCTCTGTATTCAAAAATATATTCATCTGCAAAAATGACCATACTTTTAAGTCTGAATACGCAATTCTGTGCCATACATTTGCTAGTTACAACTGTGAGGCTTTTAGGTACCCTCTAATTCCTGTGCTTTAGATAAGAAGCTTAATAGACTACAACAGTTGATAGACTTGTTTGAACATTACAGTCTTTGCTTTAATACCTTCAAAGTTCAGGCAGACAATCAATAACAGTAAAGAGCTAAATTAAAAAATTATATTTTTTAGTATTTGTAAAGAAATTTTGCTTTTTAATGAAAATGGTTACTGCACTGCTAACAACTGATTATTACGCAAAAGGTATTAATAAAGTTTTTCTTCCATTTATTTTGACAGTGACTAAAGCACCTCACTCATTCCTATTAATTTCCCTGTTTCCTCTATTAATCATTCACTCTTATATATGACATAGAAATAATGTATTTTTTAACTGAAAAAAAGCCCCAACTTTAATAGTGGAATATTATATTCTTTATTTAAAAATTTTATGTTTGGTACTTTATTATGGACAACTAAGACAGGCTGTGTCCTACATTTTTGATAATAGAAACAGAAACTGGGAAACTAATGGGAATGAAAGAGGTAGTTAAATCAAACCCTTCAGCTACAGGTTTCTGTACCCAATTCTTCCATGATTTTCTTGTACTATAGGAAATCAATTGGATATTTCAATCATCTCCAGTGACACACTTCAGTTTGATAAACATATTCTTCAATTTCATCATATTTATTAATGTTTTGTCTTGTAGTATCATTCTGCCCTCAGTAAGACAATAACAAAGTAAAACCTAGATGACAACATCCACTTTCTGTGCAAATGAATGAAAGCTTTGGATAAAAGAAAAATGAAAATTATTTCTTGTATTTTTTACTCTTACTAAATACATTTAAGAACTTATTACACAAAAACAGCACAGTACATAATCAAGTAGTGAATTTATGAAACAAAAAGGAGTTAAACGAATTCATTTGCATTTTTACATTCTACTTCTATGTAAGCTTTTTTTCTTAAAGAGCACACAAAATAAAACTCAAACTATAGCGTCCATATAATATAGACATGCAACTATAATCTCTAATAAAATCTCTTGTTGTTAGGGGAATCAAATTAGATACGGTTTTCATTTTTTTAGTGCCTACTTGTCTGATTTACACAATATTTTTATTTCTAAAATTAGCATAATTTACCGAGTAATAGTTTCAAACCAGTTCATTCACAGAATGCTACAGAAGAAACACTCCCTAACATTTCACAGTAAACATCTTTATTTTTATTAACTAATTTAGTAATATCATCAAGCCAGTGCCTACCTAGGCAAAAAGGTGTATTCAACTACAAGATTCGACAATTCTGAAGTCAAAGCCTTGTGCTTGGCCCAAGCAGTGAGCTCAGGATTTCTTTGACAGAAGAGCAACATTATGCTTTCAGTACCATGTCAGGAGTTGATAGCCTTTGAACACCAATTCATTGAGGAAACAGAGCCAGAGACCATGACAGGCTAAGCAAAGAGCTAACAAACTATTCTTTCTCATTCAGTGACTGAAACATGCAATTTCAAACCTGAACAGGGTGAGGAAAGGATAGTGTTCCCAACACACCAAACATACACAGTGTGGCTCCCTGGAGACGGAATGGAAGCCCTGGACAGCAAGTGATACTGGAGGCTTATTTTAACACAGTGCAAATTGGCTATACTGATCTCAATAAACCATTTGAGCAAGTAGCACCCTTAGTTTCATACAGTACCTTTGTGGAAGGAAACATAAAGAGCCATGTCCAGAGCATAGCCTCTTGTCCTCACAGAACAACGTTTGGAATTTACTACCAGAAGAAAAAGTAAACTACTGCTGAGGTTATGTTGATTTTTGTCATGGCTATACAGCAGCACCAAGATCAGACAACAATTAGTCAAAGGCTATCTTAAATTAATTGAATATCAAGAGAAGCAATAAATCTACCAATGGAAAACGACCAAGAGCCCAGCAACACACTCAGAATGCTAGCACTCACGGACTATATTAATTATGCTGTACACTTAATCAAACATCATAACAGCAAACGAAATGCTGTGCTAAAATCTGCATTTCTCAGTGTCAGCAACTCAGAAAGACCATAATGCCTCAGGCCAGCTGTAAAGCATGGCTCTGCTAGCTGTAATTCGTCCTTTTCCAAATTTGATAGCTACCTCAAATTTCATTCAGCTTACCAGTAAATGCACCTCATAGCCTGTATCTCTCTTCCCTAGAAGAGAAATCCACAGTTCTCATCAAAGGATCTCCAAAGTAGAGTACTCCATCTTTGATGGCCAGATTTACTTCCAGCAAACACAGATGGATTTGATAAATTTGGTAAATTTTGAGTGTTCACTACTAAATCTGGGGGTTTAATTTGCTAACCAAAGCTCCACAGAAGCCTCAGAAATTCAAACAGTAAAACAAGGCAAAGCACCGACCTCATCAATGATAATTCTTGCTTATTTTTAAGCCTTCACAATGGGAAGGTGGGATAGCAGTTAGCAGACCAGTAATCAAATGAAATATTTTATAATCCTGGTACCATTCTTGGGACCTGTGAAACCAATTTTTGACAGTTTGCATCCAAAATCAAACGGTAGCATATAACATGGCACCAAAAAATGCATTTATGAATGACCTTCAGTAGTCAAACTATGCACTTTTTTGAAAAGAGGATGTTTATCTGAAGGATGAACAAGTGCACTCTTTTAGGTAAATTAAAAGTTTGGTGATGACTGAAAGACAGAAGGACAGAAAAAATGCTAAAAAAGGAAAAAAACAATCTGTAAATACAGAACTATATCTGCTCTGTATAAACTAAAAAACACAAATGCAAGCAACTGACCACAAGGTGCTTTCACTCAGGATGATCTCATTCAAAGTGGACTATGTTAAAACTAATCATATGTGATATAAACAAAGTTACTAAATATCACCACTTATTAAAGCTGTATCACAGCTAATGCATCAAAACTAATCAAATGTTTTCAATAGACCTGTAAGATTTGTTATAGTGCAACAAGACCCACAGAAAACAAGCAACTTTAGTATTTTATTAAAAAATTCATTCTTAATTTAGTTCAGATCTAGGTTCTGTCAGGCCATGAGTAAGGTGTTTTGTCTCCAAATGTGAAATAAAAAACAAGTCTGACCACACATTTTAAAAAGCAACCAAGAAAATCAGTCTCCAATTTTTATTCCCTGTTTATGGGATTAGGGCATTTAGGCCTACATTCTTTGGAAAAGCTTTCCTAATCAATGGTATTTATCACTTAATAGATATTGGGGCCAAATCTCGATTTGAGTAATTACATGTATTTGCTGAATTGAAATTCTTTCTACAGCTTCAGTTTTTATTTTTATTAAATATGGTGTTTTTATCGAGGAGTGCAGTTATTGTATTCAGCTCCATATATAGCCTCAGTCTGTTTTGCAACTGAAATCCCAAAAGATAACATACATACACTATCACAGCCCTGACCCCAGAGAGAATATAAAGAACAACATGGACTTAATAGGAGGCATACTAAAAATACATATTGAAGATCTGACCTAAAATGATGGGGGTTTTTCCCCCCCAAAGCCTCAAAAACAAGGCTTCTGGAAATCATTATCATTTGACTTAACTTAGCCAGGCCTATCTTGCTGTGTATAGTTACAAGAGATCTATTAAGGCTTTTCTGCCCCAATTTCTTGAGGGTAAAGACAACCTTACATCAGTAACGAAGTGCTTCAAGGCAGAATATAGTAATGGACAACTAGTCTTATAATTCTTACTATAAAAAAAAAAAAAACAAACCTATGAAAAAAGAACAAAAAACCCAGACACATACACACACACACAAACCCAAACTCCAAACAAACCTCCACGATTCTGGTATAATTTTAGCAAAAGCAACCACTGCTAAAAATAGAGGCTGTTTTGATTTCCCCCTCCCCAACTTAAAGCTCTAAGTGCCACAACAAATGGCTCCATTCAATTTTTTCAACTCTTTTTTTATGCATTTATTTTTAAACAAAGTCATATTTACTGCAGTCTTACTTCTTCACCCAAATTTAGCAAGAAGTTATAAATTATTTCCATATAAATAAGTGCAGTATGTTTTTAATTTCCAGAAAATTTCCTTCTGCAGCTGTATACCTAAATGATACTACAGCTTTTCACAAAACAACCAGTGAAAGGATTTTGAATGTAATGAAATTGACAGAAACTAAAGAAAGCCAAAGGATGTCAATTCTAAAAAGCTAAGTTTATCTAGTTGTTCAAGACATAATTAACCTTTACTGTATTTCATCTATAAAGGTAACTTAATGGTCTTCTTTCTGAAAATATAGCTAAAAAGACATAACTCCTTACTAGGTCACACGTACGAATACAAATGCAATTATCAAAACATGACCTAGTTCTGAAAAGCAAAAAGTATAATACATTTTAAATGAGATTATAGCATTAAACTCAGATAGAAAAAGAACAAAATAGGAGATTGGAAATATTGTTCCCTAGCTACATAGCATTCTGCAGTGGTAAATATTAATTTGAAAATTGTTTCCCCTCTTCAACTATCTCACAGCATTCTAGTTGTTGCTGGGCAAGGAAAATATCATTATTTTCAATATACAGATTAATTGCAGCAACCAAATGCAAATACAATGCCCCTATACTTCTACATAAATTACATTTGGTAATGAATTCTTCAGAAGAATAAAAAAGAACTAAGAACCTCTGACTTGCTACAAAATTAATATTAATTTCTATTCATAAGGGCATCACACAATGGGACATCTTATACAGCCAACAAATCTAACTCCCTATTTATATATATATTTAATACCATCTACCATTTCCTGATGTAGAGCAAGACATAATGAGACCCTCACCACCTGGGGTAATGCATTCTGCTCTGGGGTCCTCATCACAGGATGGACATTGACCTGCTGGTGTTAGTGAATCCTGGAGTAAGTCCAGAGGAGGGACACCAAGTTGGTCAGAGATGGAGCACCTCTCCAATGAGGAAAGGCTGAGAGAATTGGGATTGTTCAGGCTGGAAAAGAGAAGGCTTTGGAGTGACATAATTGCAGCCTTCCAGTACCTGAAGCAAGCCTAGAAGAAAGATGGAGAGAGACTTTTTACAAGAGCCTGTAGCAACAGGACAAGATGAATGGATTCAAACTGGAAGAGAGTAGGTTTTAGGAAGAAATTCTTTACTGTGAGGGTGGTGAGGCACAGGAACAGGCTGCTCAGAGAACCTGTGGATGCCCCATCCCTGGAAGTGTTCAAGGCCAGGCTGGATGGGTTTCTGAGAATGGTCTAGTGAAACCGACTGTGCCAAGTAATTTGCTGTAAGCCTTATTAGATAACATTGAAAATTTGCTTACATATTCAATAGTTAAATACTCTCACAGGAACCTTAATGAAAACAATCAAATATTTTTCTCCACGTTTTTTAACCGTAAGGCAAAACAAAGCATCAAATAACTGTTAATATTTTCCAGTCATTCAGTGAAAAATGCCAAATTCAAATATTTCTTTAGACTTTAGAAATTTTCTCACTTAAAAATTTTAAAATAACTGATTTTAAAAAACCCTATTTACTATTCATAAGAAAATCCTGAAACTAGTTGCCCATATTTGAACTCTAATAGCAGCTTGAAGTATTTCCAGTCATCAAGCCAAGGAAGGCTGAAAAACCATTACTTAATGCTAAGAAAGCCGCCCAAAATTCTTACGAAGTAAATGAATGGAACAACTTGTTGCCACTTGCTTGGCATTCCAATAAAAGGCCAAATATACTAGCATGACATATAGTATCAGAAAATTAATGATCTATTCACTTCTAGGTTTCTAGGTATTTTACTTATTTAACAGCCTTGAGTGTCTGCTTCACTTCAAAGACATAACAGTCATTTCAGGACATAAGTATCTCCATGAATCATCTAATCAAAGTTTCATTCTTCAGCAGGTTGCCATTTACCCAAAAAAACTATGCTATCCATGCATACCATTCTGCCAAATCAAAATGTGACATAGTGTTCTTAACAAAATGCATCTAAATAGATTAACCAGGTAGTTATTTATTTCTCAGAGTTGTGTGTTAAAATTTCAAGTGACAGAGTATGTTTTATATAGAAATGTAAAAAATTAACACTACACTTCTCTTTTCAACAGATCATATTGGCAATAACCTGTTGAAAGTATATTTAAACTGATCAGCAGAGATGTAGAAATATAATTATTTGATGGTGAATTCCTAAAGTAAAACGTACAGAGAAATTACTATCTTTAAAAATTGGTACAAGTTGATTAAAGTCCAAAATTATTAACACATTTTACTACACCAGAACATATTGAACAAAATTTTAAAAGAGCTTAGTAGCTAATTTTCTATCTGCAGCTGATATTAAACATGTTTCTAAAATGTATTAAGACTGTACTAATTATACCAATCACAAGAATGCAATAGTAAAAACAGAATTCTAAAGCTCTTTGATGTCACTGAGCAATCTATCCTTTATGAAAACAGCAGGGCAAATTGTCTCTATTTCAATTGTGATTTAGCTTATCTAACATTCTTTAAAATAAAGTCTAACTCAACTTGAAACATTTTAAAAGAATAAATGCACCATGATTCATATTTATCAGTATACTCAATAATCCTTATGAGTTCCTTCCGATTCAAGATCTGTGATGTGATACTACATAGTTAGGGATACTAGAGTATACCTGTCAAGAATTAAGTATGTATATTTATGTCATTCCTCTGAACTAACATTCTCAGGTTAAAGTTACAACAACATTTTTCAAGGGAGAGGTTACTTACCCAATTCATTAATAGTTGCTCTTGCTCTAGAGACAAAAGAACTAACTTCACTTGAGTGCATTTTTGCCCTTTCCTTAAGGTCAGCACCTGTAAGTGACATTTCATATATACATTAGCAAGCTGTAAAGAGTATTGTAGATACATTTCCAAAAGTAAAGTATTTCTTCATTTATAAAAATTTTAAATCTACTTCTAGTCAAGGAGTTCAAATTGGTCACATAAATTCTCCACAGATTTCAAGGAAAGCATGAACTATTTATCAAGGAAAGACAAAAACAAAACCAAAAAGCCCCAAACAAACAAAAAACCTGTAATTATTCATAACCAGATTTTCACTAAGTATATTCTTCCCAGTGACATTTATTTTCTCTTATTAAAACCATTTATGAACAGTAGCATTTCTGCTTATAGTTCATCTGTTATACTATTTTATTTTCCCAACTGTGTCACAAAGTCTGATAAATATGCGTTTTTCATATGGCACTCTTGTTACTCTCTTCTTGGTAGATAATACAGTATATACGTCGTATGTCTTTACATTAACAAACTACATGTATTTAAATAAAAATGCTACAGTGGACCAATTTTTCAGCTCATTTTCCACTCACTTAAATTTATTTTGGAATAAGTTACATACCATCATTTTTTGTTCGCCAAAAAAAACACCACATCTTGAAAATTTTTACCTATTTCTCCATGAATATATAAAAATTATTTTGTTTAATAAGCAGACTATAGCTAGACATGGACACAAATGTGTTTTTAAAAACTCACTTATAAGAGAAGCTGACATTTTCTCTCATGAGTGTGTAAAAATAAAAGAGAAACTAACAGTAGTAGTAGTAGTATTAATAATAATAATAATAATAGTAATAGTAGGTAAATATAGAAGCCTACCTTTCTTATAGAGGAGCAATACATAAAAAGGCAAAATCTACATAGGCACATTTATTCTCTAAAGAAGTGAAACAGTTACAAGGCAGCTAAGTGTGTATTTTTTCCATTTGGCAAAAATTAACCTATTGAGCTAGTCTCTTTGCATGCCTGAAAGGCTAAATGAGACAATAAAAGAAAACCGGGAAAGTTTCTCTACCCTGAGAATACTATCCATTCAGGAAAATGCATTGAACTCAGAGTTCAAGAAGACTGAAGAAGTGAAGTGAAGACTGTAGCTCAGAATTTTAAATTGTGCAGTCATAGGTTTCTTTTCACTTTTTAACTTTCTGGACTTAACTCATGGTAGGCCATCCTGACCCTCTTCATCCAACATAGTTTTAGACATACTTCTCTTGACAGCATTAGCTGTAATGCTAAAGAACTCTAGGCTAGCTCTGTAAATATCAGTATCTCAATCTGATTTTCTAATGGACATACGGTTGTTGTTTTAAAATACCATGCCAAATAATGCAGCTCTACATCTTTCCTTCTACTTCTGTCATAGCAAAGCTCCTCATTTAACTGTGACTTCTGTTTTCTTTCTATGTATTTCAGTATAAAAACAATGAAGTATCAGTCCTCGCTGCATTTGCATATTTCCTGCTAAGTAACGTTAAGCCTAATTTACACTATCAGGCACTTTGCCAAAAACTTCCAAACAACCTTCTATAATGTGCCCCAACTGAGACAGTAGGACAGGCCAGCTGACGAGAAAGTACAAAACAGGAATTGCTACAGTAAAGCCTTTACTGCAGAAAAATTGCAACTGCTACCTTAGTAATTCACAATCAGTGCACAAGGAAATCTTGCCAGGAACCCAAAATGCAAACAAAATTTGCATCATAAATCTGGATAGAACTCCAAATTGTATATACAACTGCATGCAACACTCACAAATCCTTTTACGTATAGAGTTCTGGAGCTAAAAGGAGCTTTTGAAATGTCATGTTTAAGAATTTAAACGGTAAATTGCTTTTAAAGTCACAGCAGCAAGCATGTGAATGAAAAAATATCATTTACTTGATATCTGCTAAAGTCTGGATCTAGCTTCCCCAAACCTGTTCAAATCACTGCCTATGTAAGAACCTGTATGCTTTATGAATAAAAACCTCTTTGGCTGTGCAATCTGACTCAAAACTTCCACAGACTGAAATCCTGTTTGCTGGGCATCCTCTTGAAAAGCACTATAAAGAAAACATCTAGCATTACTGCTAAGAAAATCTTCTGTCAACATAAGATTAAAGCAATTTTTAGAGTTTGATTTATTCAGACTAAAATATATGCATAGAAAAATGGACTCAGTCAAAAGAAACCTCAACCCTTCTAAAATAAAAAATACACTGCAGTCTTCTTCATTCAGTTAGAATATACATTTCCTTGAAGACGTTTACATGAATTGATTAAATATTTAACAAAAACCTTGTTTAGGAATGGATTAAAATATAGCTGCTAATTTAAAATTAATGATATTGAGTACTGTAAAGAAATTTCAAGTACATAGCTGATCTTAGTGCCTTAACCAGCTTTTGTAAACTAACATTTCCTTTTTTTAAGTGCTTCTCCCTCATAAATGTCAAGGAAACGGAAAGAGCCCTTTTGGTAGCCCTTTTTCTATTTTAGCTCTCCAAAGAATAATAATAGTAACTGAAGCTTTCTCAGAGGGAAGAATTTTAGTCAGAAGCCATTCACTGTACTCCAAAAGAACATATGCCTTGGCATCCTCTGGGTCACAGGAGATGGAACTGCCACCAACTTAACACTTTTGTTCCTATTATAAGATTTGACTATTGGTCAAAGAATTATTAAAAAATTCTGACCCACATAGCAAAGAACTGTTCACATTTTCTTCAAAATCTGTTCCTAAGTCAGAAGTAGAAAAGGTTACATTTCTGAAGCTAGCCATGAAGGAGAAGGCAGGTTGAACCAGAAAGTTCTGCTCTCTCAGCTATTGAAAGCAAAGACCCCTCCTCTCACTCCAGGTTTCCACTTCAAAGTAGCTGAAAATAGTATTTGCTTAACTGCTGAGAGCAACAAAGTAGCTAAGGTTTTCAAACCACAAAGTCTGACATAACAAAACTCTGCAATTTTTCTATGGGCCACAGCTGAAATCTGTGGACAGTTTGACCTATCTGCCCCCGCACAACCACTCCCAACGCACTCCAGGGGCTCTGCTGTGGGTCCATTCCTTCCCACCACACTGAACACAGAACTCTGTAAGACCTCCTACCCGAGAAGGAAAAGGGCAAACCCAAGCTACCAGGGAGCAGAGGCAAACGAACTGTTGCAGTTTTGATGGTACACTGTAATTATGTCCCCACATCCATCCGGTTTGTACTGGAGCAGAATCCTTGTTTTCTCCATATTAAGCTTCCTGATGTCTCAGTGTATTGTCCCACTAATTGATTTTCATCCACTCAGAACAATAACAGAAGCTGTGATTTTAGGAGTTATGCTCCCCAGTTCTCACCTCACTGCTCCCAGCATCTTATGGACCACCTTTGTGAAGTGCCATTTTCAAACTACTAGTTGCTACTCCAGGACAAAAGAGAAATGCCACAGCAAAAGATTACACTGACAGTACCATCAACCACTTCCTCCTACAGCTATATTAGGATTTGGTCAGGTACTCTCCAATTGTGAATAAACTCTTCTTGAATCAACTGAATTCACAGAAGTATCACTTCAAAATTTACACAGCAAACTGGTAGGAGAGAACTTTCCTGGCAACTTCCAATGAACAGATACGTTTGAAAAATACTGGTATAAACAGGACTCTTTTTAGAGGTCAGCTGTGATCTGGTCGTTCCAGATCAATCCTTGAAAGTGATGTAAAGAAGATAGAAGCTTTTTTAAATACTACCTATACATATACTGAGGTTTCTCAATCCAAAAGAAAATCTCTGATTTTTATCCATTACTTTCTCATTTCCCTCCTCCAATATTGGAAGAAAATAGGAAGGTTAGTTTGTTCGCCTTTTTTACCTTACTTCCCCTAAATAAGAAAACCCTGCCGTAGTAACTCTCTTTTTCGTGGTTTCAAATATTTGGCTATTCAATGGTTGGCTGTAGTATGCTGTCACTTGAGAGAATTATCACAGCATGTGCCTGACTTCCACTTCACAATGATGCCAGAGAAAATGTTTATATGAGAAAGCCAAGTGCAGTCCAGCACGATAGGGATATTGCTGTTATTCACCAGAATTTTTCCACCTACACATAAGTATGACAAGGATGGCTTTTAACTCAGAGAACACACCAAAGGAAACCAACTTTTACAGTGACTACTCTGACCCCATGCCTCCTGCCTTATTTGGATATTTTCACAAACTTGCTTATCAGAATTTATATACTGTTGAAAAGCTATATGTTGTATTTGTAAAATACATTCCAACTATAAGCCTCACTTTCCAAATAATATAAATGCTTAGAAATCTTCTTGTATAGACTATTGTCTGTGACTTCCAAAACACAGCACAAAATCTCTAAATTACAAAGGCATAAAATGTAATGGTTTATATATGATACCTAAAATTTTAACTTTATTCAATAAATATTTTGTATTAAAAAGTAAGTATTTTAGAAAGCTGGCACTATAAAATTAAATGGTGAAGTTATTCTACCAAGTGTCAAAAGGTGCTCAAAGTGTCCTTTATCTGAGAAGAGGAAAGGAAGTGAGGCATGCACAGGCATTTGAGGTAGAATAAAGTATTAAATTCTTAGCTCAGCAGTGTTATTGTGAGCTTTGATCTTACCAAACACAGATCGACCAATTCTGTCAACACACCAAAATTTCAGTAAGGAGGTGGCACTGGGGAGTATCAGAAGATACTGTCTTGCATACTATATCCAATTCTTCTGTATCTTGTCAGCAAGAACTAACACTGCAAACAGCGAAACACAAAGGTACCACTAATCCAATCAAGCAGATCAAAGAATTTATGAAGGAAACTTCTAGACATACAAAATGCACACTACCTCACCAATTAAAATGCTATGAATTCCTATGAACCTACTTCTTATTCCCACACAATGCATTTAAGCAGACCATGAATTAATATTCATCCTTCTCCACGCATCCTAAACTAAATAAAACACTGAGGGCAAAGGGCTAACTTTGACATACATTATAAATTAACCTATAACCACTTAAAAAAATCCATTAAGGTACATGGAAGTATCTTTATTTAAAAGCAGATGTGTGCAACTCCTAGAGAGGCCATTGCAAGAAATCCAAGAAATCATTCACAGAACACCAATAAATTTCTATGAGGTTAGGAATACCCTAAAAGGAAGCTGTACATATATATGTGAGGACAACACTATGGTCAACTTACATTCAAAACCAGAAAGATTTATCAACTTTTCTTTTTCTCCAAATTTGAAAGAATTTCAGAAATAAAACTTTTACACCCTGAAATCCATTTAGGACAAGTTAGCTCCCAGTTTTAAAACTACAATACCTCATGAAACAAATATATTTATTTAAAGATAGTGTCAAGTCTAACACAAATAAAACTTTGTTAAAACAGTAGTAATTCATGAGTATTATTCTGTTGATATATACTTCCAATTTATACCCTTAAAATCCTTTAAAAAACACAAAAACATAATTTAAACTTGATCATAGTAATGGTATCATGTAGATTAATGATTTTTAGTTTGCTTTCAACTAACATTATTCTGTGTGTAAAACTACATGCTTGACAAATCACAGCACAAAACAATGTCAGTCACTACTGAAATCTGTTGCCCACATAAAATATTTTATGCTTTGTAGACAATGTATCCATGCATACCAGTAATAATTCCATTGCACCTCCAGCTCAGCCACATCGAGGATATTCAGATGTGTATCCATCAGTCTGTAACCATTAGAGCTATTACTGACTGTAATCTTGAACACAAATGAGTTTGGTTTGCTCAATCAAGAACAGGCAGCATGCATCATAACTACTGACACTCTGGAACACACTCCATGAAGTAACAAAAAAAAAAAATCACCTACTTGATAGAATACTAGACAAGCCTAGCCTGGAGATTTTATTTTTATCTTCTCATATAAAATCTCTAGAGATGACCTGGTCCAAATTTCTATCAAATGCACAGCCCTAGATTAGGTTGTCAGAGGTTCTTCCAAGTCTTTAATACTGTTGGCAAGAGAGATTTCTCTGGGAAAGCTATTTGTATGACTAATTCTTAATGAATCTTCTCATACTGATTTTTTTCTTTATTTGGATGGTAGTCCCCTAGAGAAACCTGTGCCCACTGCCTCTTCTGTCACTGTATAAACCCTTGTAAATAGAGTGCTTTTCTCTGAATCTACCTGGCACAGAAAGACCAGTTATCTCCAACCCTCTAATCACATTATGCTGGCCTATGAACTGACGAGTAGAATAAGCACATGCCTTGATCTGCTGATTATTCTTTTCCTGATGTAGTCCATGACACTGTTTGCCTTCTTTATCCCATATTATACTACTAGCTTGTATTAAGTTTGCTGTCCCCAGAACCCACAAGCGCTTTGCAGCAGAGCTATACCCAGTCAGTCTGTTCCAAGCCTGTCCTCTCACTTAAGTTTACTCTATTCCAGATGTAGCTCCTATTTATCTTTGTTAAAACTCACGCAATTCTTGTGGGTGCAACTTTTCAGCCTCTCAAGATTTCTCTGAATGAATGGTGGCTCCTCCCTCCCAGACATGTCCCTCTCCTTCCACTTTGAAGTCATCTGCAAACTCAGGGATGGTTCAGTCCCATCATTAGAATATTTATGAAGATATTGAATAGCACTACCAGACTCAGCCTCAACTTTCAAGAAACTCCACTCCACGAACCACTAACATCACATCGTCCTTTGATCTTTAGAGATGAGACACTTCTCACAGTCTGTGTGTCCTAATTGTTTCTTACCAACTTGTCTACAGAAATACTACAGGTGACCATGTTAAGTGCCTTGTTAAAGTCAAGGTACAGAGTATTCGCCACTCTTCTTTCACTCACTGAACAAGTGGTTTCATTGGCAGAAAACAGCATGTTGGTAAAAAATAATTTACCTTTTGTAAATCTAAGCTGGGTTTTCCCAGCCATTTTCTTTCTTGTCTCTCACGTTCTTGGAAAAAACTTCCACGAACACTTGTTCCACAACTTCCCCCAAAAATGTAGTGAGACTGATGGCTCTGCAGTTTCCTAAATTTTCGGGTCTGTAGATGGGTATAACATTTGGCCTCTTCCTGTCACTTAGGCCTTCAATGACCTTTCAAGTACGATAGATGGTGGACCAATTCAGATGCATCCCACCAAATCCTGTTCATGTGTAAGTGTCCAACTGCTACAGCTGGACCTTAACTCCATCCTACTCTATCAGTGTTTTGCTGTTAACGTCGCTGTTAGCTTCTTGGCATAGAGACTTGGGAGCTGACCTTTCCCATGAAAACCAAGGCAAAGGGAAAACGGAATACATCTGCCTTTACTTGTTGTCCATAATTAAGCTGTCAGACCCGTGCAGCAGCAGACCTACATTTTCCTTGACCTTATGTTTGATACTGGCATACAGGGTTTTTTCAAGTTACTCTTGACACTTGCCAGTTCAAAATCCAGCTGAGCTTCTTGCAACCCAAGTACATCTCTGCAAAACTGAATGCTTTGGAAGTCTGCCTCATTTTCCACATATGAATAAACAACTCCTCCAAAAATATAAAGAGGACATTCAAGAGATTAAAAGACAAGGAAAAGAATTTTTTTCACAATAAAAATGAATATTCAAATCTAAATGTTTAAAAAGTACAGAATACACAAAATAAACTTAAAATGTACTGAATATGCTATACTATATTCCTAAATATTTTTAAGATTTTAGATTCAAACTGACTACCAATACTTCTAAATCAGTTACTAACTCAGAACATTAAGAAATGAAACATCGTTTCAGAAAGAGATCTGAAAGTTAAGGACAAAAAGTGAAAAAACATACCAAAATATCTACTAAACAAAAAATTGCTAGCAACTTGCTTCTGAGGATCAGCTTCTTTTATGAGTACTACTGAAAAGGAAGATCTTACAAGGCAGTGCAACTTACTCTGCATTTTCTGTGGTCTCGGATTTTATATTTAGATTTTAAATCAAATGTGCATGTAACAGATAAAATTTATATTGAAATATTTCCTCAAAGAATAATCAGTAAAAGAATAATATATTGTTGGTAAAACATGGTTTTGCATAAGCCTTTTTTTTTTTTAGTTTTCTAATTCCTTAAGGATAGATTAAAAAAATTAAGATTCCCATTAACTTTGCTCATGCTGCAGAGTACCTCGAAACTTTCCAATGAAGCAAGAATCTCACAACGTTTATTCTAAGTTTCTTCAAACTTTCGTATGTTTTCATACTTACTTTTTCCTTCATATTTATTTCTCATTTTAAATTAAACACACATGATCACCACTTCTATGTGGCAAACATGACTTGGACCTATACATTTTGCTGAGTTTCTGTTGTGGTTTAA
>VZRX01011135.1:0-31565 GCA_013398075.1 Notiomystis cincta
CGCTGGGAGCGCCCGGAGCCGCCGCGGAACGCCCGGGACGCCGCCACCGCCTCGGCCCGCCCCGCATCGCTGGGGGCTTCGCTCAGGGCTCTGCAGGGGCGCTTTTCGTGGCAGCGTGCGACAGCGGAAACTTGATTTGGGGCACCGTCATTTCGGTGTGCAGAATGCCTCGGTCTCTTTTGGGAAAGTTTTCAGGATGAGGAAAGTAAACGGGAATTGATTGCCTCTGGGAGTGTGAAACAGATGAGCCCGACTGACTTAGCTTCCAAAAATGTCCTTTGGATCCTAATTATATTAAAGAGCTCATCCTGTCACTCTGAGAGAGCATTTGCTGCTCTAATAGTGGTGCATTGCAAGCATCTGCTTCACTCTCCTGACACAAACACTGCCAGTAGAGTTACAGCATCTGAATCTGGTCCATAATTTGAGCTCCACCTACTACATTGCAGCAAGGAATCACCCAACCTACTGTACAGTTGTACCCTGGTGTGCTTTGGTGAACAGAAGAAATAATGCAATGTTCATTTTGTGAAAATGAAGGACTGCATGTTTGTTCAGGTAAAGCTTCAGGAGAAGTGAATGGGACCCTGCTTGTGTGAAATGCTGGTGGGCTGTGTTTAATGATACTCTACTAAATATGTGTGTGAACAACTGGCAGTTAAAAGACCATTTTTAGCTCTTTCTTATATTCAGGAAATAGAATTAAAGGAACTTTAACAAGCCAAACAAAGTTGAAAAGAAGTTTTAAATGTGGAAAATTACAGGAAAAAATATCAGAAAGTATCAGAAAGATGAAGGACATGTTTTCCTTTTGTGAGGAGGGACAGCTAGCTGTAGTGAGAATAAACTTGATTTTTAAGCTTGAAAATAGTCCTGGGTTTGCTTTCTGTCTGATTCAATAATTACACCGTGCTTCTTCAGCTGAAGCTAATGCTTGTATTGGTGAAGGATCAATAGCATGAACAAGGTACAGGTGCACTCAGTTGCATGGGAAGGAGATGGTTCTGAAGACTTGGCACATTGGTTTGATGGAAGAGAAGGGCCAGTGGGCAGCCACGTGTTGTTTTCTGCTGTAAACAAAGCCAGAACATTGAGCAAGTGTGGTGCATTGCAATGATCATCCAGTGCATGGAAACAGGAAAACACTGTCCTCCACTGAATCAGCTAAACCACAAGATGTGTAAAAGTGTGCAAGTTGCTGCTGCTAACCTCAGAGCTGACAATGAAAATAAGTTACATCAAGTAACTTTCATTCTTTCTTAACAAAAGGAGGAAGTCCCTTATTTTTCTAATCACTTTGTAATTTGTCAGGCATTAAACTTCATGCTGTGACTGGAAAGAGGAACATAATTTAAACCACAAACCTTGTATTTCCATTATGATTAGAACTTGTGTCTTTAGATGTGAAATTCTGGTGGTTATAAGCAATCCTGAAACTCATGTTTTTCATCCTGTAGGCCGTGAGAAGAGTGGTGAGATTATTTTCCCCTTCATTTCTGGTTGCTGGTGGTGTGTTAAAAATGAAAGGTGTTTAACCTGAGCCTTGCACACCACGCAGGGTGGTCTGAGAGTTGAGTTCCAGCTTTGCTCCTGTGCATCCCACAAAGGCAGGCATGGGTCCCCTTGGAGTGGGGAATGCCAGCTGTGTCCAGCTGTGCTTTATGGACAGACTGAACAAGGGGCTGGTGCTGCCTGTGCTACTTCATCAAGTGGACCAAAAGTGTTCTTTTCTACTGTTCACTATTCTACTTCGATTAAGGCATTGTATAAATATTACTCTGCTGGAATTATGCATATGAATAAGGTAAGCAGATTTAATTTGGAGGTTCCAAGTGAGTGTGAGACTGCTTGCCACTGATGTATCCAGCTTCAGCTGTCAGTGCTTTCTGCTAGTTACCCTGGCAGTCCATAGGGTTTGCATTTTGTATCAGAGATCCTGAGCAAGGTCTTACAAAAATGTGCATGTTTTATAATTAAAAAATACACAGAATAAGATTTCAGCAATACTCATTACATTGCACACATTTAAAGTAAAAAAAGAGGTTTGTCTGGTTTATTTGGATTCCCTGGCACCAAATGAGTTCTGTTAATGTGACTAAATAACAGCTCTTGGCTGTTGTGACATCCATGATTCTTCATGTAAATTATCATTTCTGCAAAGAAAGTGCATAGAGTTGGTACAACACAGACAGTTTTATATTTGCAAGTTGGAAAATTTCCTTGTATTTATTTCAGTTTGCAGCTTGGGGCTCCCTGCATCATGAGCTCATGAAAGGAGCACAAGAATGGGCCTGCATTATTGCCTGTGCAGAGTCTGGATCAATGCAAATTCAGTGAGAATCAGTGCAAAATGTAAGGTGTCCCATCTCCCCTTGATCCACAAAGAGCTGGCATTCCTCACACACACCAACACCATGAAAGCTATGAAAAAGGTTCATAATATTAATGGCTTTGTAAATGGGAGAACTGGGATTAAAGAATCATCTGCTTCTGCAGTGAAACACAAAGCTGTGAAATGTGTGTAAAAACATGTGGCATATTTCTTCACAGGAGAAAATTCTGTGTGTGAGAGACCCATTTACACCAACTGATATGGGTGAGCTCTCTGGTGTCCACTGCAGTTCTGAGGCAGGAATATGCTTGTTATAAACAGGGTGCTGGGAAGGGAATTGAGGTTGAGTGGTGGGTTACCATCTCTTTGTTCCTCTCAGAAAAATTGGTGAGTAGGTGCACAGCCTGCAGGTCTTTTAGTATAAGGCACTGCAAACTTCTGTCTGGATATAATGTCATTATTCTGATGGGATTTGAAGAGAAATAGGACTTCCATGCTGAAAAACAAGATGAAAATGTGGTTGCAGGAAGTCCCCAAATGAAATATTATTGACAAAGCAGCCTGAGCAAGGAAGGATCTGCTGAGCAACCTTTGTCACAGCACCAGCTCAAGTGGAAGCTGCTAACTGGAAAGGGCTCTACAAATACAATATTAAGAAATCTGAAGATTCTAGTAAGCTTTAGGGGGGTTTTCAAGAATATCTGCCTGTGCCACCTTCATTGGAATTGGAATATTGTGCAGGAGTCAGCGGGAGCTGTGTTTCAGGGTGCCTCTGGAAATCATGGCCTCATAAATTTGTGTTGGAGGGGGCCTATGGGGGTTTCTGGTCCAAACTCTTGCTCGAAGCAGGGTCAGCTTTTGAGATCAAACTAGGTTGCTCCAGGTTTTATCTTGGTGGGACTGCACAATCTCCCTGGGCAACCTCAGTGCTGTGTGGTCCTCGTGGTGATCCATGATGCTTCAGCAAAACCAGCCCCCAAATCACTCAACATGTTACATAAATTTGTTAATTTTGTGTTTTGCCTGTGACTATTGACATGGGTCATGTCCTCACTTCCCTTTAACTGCAAGAGATGTTGGCTGCAGCCCAGCTGTTGCAGAGGGTCAGCAGCAAAGTGGCTAATGAGTAGTGATCTCTGTGGAAAAATGTGGATTCACAATTAGAACACTGCATCCAGCAATATCCCTTGTTCTACCCAGGAGGGATAAAGAGGAGAGCAGAGGCAAAAGAAATTCACTTAGAAGAAAGGAAAAGAATACAAAGCAGAGCTTATCAGAAGTTGCTCTTTCTCTGCTATAGGAAGAAAGAAATAATGTTAAGGAAAATTGAAAGAAACAAATGATACCACACAGCAAGGTCAGGAGAGGATGAATAAAGGCATTTGCATGTTAAAAGCAGTGAGGATAGAAACCTGAAGGACAGAAGATGAAATGTGGTGATGCTATGTGCTGTAACCATTTGTGATTAATCATGATATGCAGAAAGAATTCCTCGCTTCTAAGTTCACAGTTTTAGATTCACTGATTTTCCTCACAGTTTCAATATGAGTTTCAAACAGGAATAATTTTCATAATTATTTGTACAGTTTTGATGTTCCAATTTGTTTTGTGTATAGATAGAAACAGAGTTGCTGAACTTTTGTCTAAATATTCTTCTCTGCAGACCTCTATGCATAAATTCTCAGGCCCCCTAGTCTGCTAAATTCTTGGCACCTTCTTGTTTTCCATCTGCCAGATGGTTTCTTCTCCCACCAGTCAGGGTTATCAACAATTATCTGTTTCAAGCCATGTGCATCTCTCATAACAGTTTATCATGGGAGACATAAAATGGAAAAGTGACATATTTAGTGTTTATGTAACTTTGAGAATCACTTTTGGCAGCTTTCATTATTTGCTTATTTGCCACTGGTGATTCCTATGTATGTTTGCTCTACTGGTCTGGGATCAGCCTTTCAGATCTCAATTTTTTGGTCAATTTACTAAAATCAGACAGTCAGCAGGTGTTTTTAGGTGTACTAACTCAGATGGTTGAGTGGTGACCTGTTTTGTTCTTCAGAACAAAGTATCTGCTTGACCTCTCTTTTCCCAAGTAACAAACAATTGGAAATGAGGAAATGGACTCAAGTTGCATCAGTGGAGGTTTAGATTGGATATTTGGAAAAATTTCATCACTTTGAAAGGCTTTCAAAGCAGTGGAACAGGTTGCTCAGGGAAGTGGTCAAGTCCCCAGCTCTGGAGGTACTGAAAAACATGTGGATGTGGTGCTTAGGGACACAGCTTAGTGCTGCTGAATGGTTGGGCTTGGCATCATAAAGGCCTTTAGAACCCAAATGGTTCTGTGACGTGTGGCTGCATCAGACCCACCAAGGCCATACAGCTGGGGGCTCTGGGGGTTTTCCAGCTCGTGAAGCAGTGGGAAAGGTTGGACTGCCAGGGCAGGGCTTGGGGTGAGGTCTGCTGACCTCGGGGTCATGTGCTTTTCACCTGCTTTTCACCTGCTCCACCGAACTGCTCCACCTGAGAGTGGTAAAGGACACCTGGTTTCAAGAGGTGCAGTGATAGTGAGTGAGTGGTGGAAAACTGTTCTTTGTGCTTCTTTGCTCCTCTACAGGAACGGGCACACAGCAGCCCATGCTGGCCCCTAACACTTTGATTTTGTAGGAGCTTAACATCTGGTCCCTAATTACAAGTTTTTTCATGCTGAGGAGAGGTAAAAATACACGGTATAAAAGTGCAGTGCTGTGGCTACCGCCCAGAGAACCCCTGCTGTGTTATTTTAACCCAGGAACCCTCATCCCAGGACACAATTTACACACACTCGAGCCCCCCTCCTTTTATTTCACTTTAAATAGGAAATGTTGTATCTGATGCCGCACCAGAGAGGCAGCCCTGCCTGTGGTGAGGCGGTGCCCGCAGGTGTTAATGAGCAATGTTAATGAACCTGATACAGAAAACGGACACCTGGAAGTCGTTAGGGGCTTGTGCTGCTCGGCCTTCCCCCCTCAGACAGGCTCCTGCTCCTCGGCCACACGAGGGGAAGCCGCAGCCAGCGGCGGGGGCAGAGCTGAAGGAGCTCCCACGGGGGACTGTGGGCTCCAGGGGCGATAAACGCTGGAGGGGAGCTGCTGCTTTGGCAAAGCATCTTCGATGGGAAAGGCTGCCTGTGTCCCCCAGGACTGCTGTGAGCCTGCTGGAGGGTGCCCCAGCTGAAGCCCTCTCTGGCCTCGCTGTGCCCTGAGTTTGGGGTTGTCGCCAGAACTGCGGGAAAATTGGTGTATTTGGAACAGGGAGGGGCGGTGGGGCTGCCGTGCTCAGGCACGTTTCAGTGTAAAGAGTTGATGAAACACATGGAAGAGCACCAGCTGGGACTGAGGAGGATCTCGGGTGCGCTGGATCAAGGAATTCGGCTCCAGAGCGGTGCGGGTGGCGCAGGAGCCGCGGCCCGAGGGGCGCCCCGGGGCCGAGGGAGCGGATGGAGCGGATGGAGCGGATGGAGCGGATGGAGGTGAGCCACGGCGGGCTGCGGGTGGTTGTGGCGCTGGACACCCCTTCGGCGAGGCTGGCCTGTGAGGGCGGGGTGCTTCGGGAGCGCCTTCTGCTGAACTGTGCCGGAGACGAGCGCCAGCAGCCAGTTTTTGGTGGCAGCCGGGCTCTGGGGGGGCTGTTCTGGGCTGGGAGCGAGGGAGGCTGAAGCTTGGAGAAACCTCGTCTGGGGAGGTGCTGTAAGAGAACCTGATGTTTGCCTGGGCTGTGGGGTTCATGCTCTGGGGTGCCCTGCTGCTGTGAGGGCGTTCGGCTGCTGTCTGTGCCGTGGGCAGTGGGCACTGCTGTGTCCCCACCGGCAGCAGCTCCTGCTGCGCCCTGGACACCCGAGCACGGCCGCCTGCTCCACCTCCTCAGGGCCAGGTAAGTCTGCTACGCCGAGGGAGAGGCTTCGGAGTTGATGGTTTCTTGCACATACGTACTGACAGAAAAAATTGTATGCATTTCCTTGCCATTTTTATGTCTTGCTGGGGTTCAATGTGGAATCCTTTAGTGTCTACTGGTCCTGTCCCATGCCTGCAATCACAGATGAATTATAGAATATGTCTGTTTCTCTTTGTCTTCTTTCTGAAATGGACATGGCTGTCCTGACCTCTCATCCCTCCTGCCCAGGTGAGCTTTTGTCTCGCTCCTGTCTCATTTAGAACAGTGATCAGGCTCCCTGTTGCTTAATTAGTCCTTTCATAATGAATAATTTGGGTAAATGCTTTGCTCTGAGTGGTAGGCAGCCATTTATCTTAGTCACTTCTATCTGAGTGAAGAATTATTTTGAAGTTTAACGTTTCACAGTTGCTGGCTTTGACTGTAGCACACCCTTTAAACTGTACTTAGATTCCTTAAATCACATCAAGAAATCAATGGACTTTTCCTCACTGAAGTCTTCAGGTCTTAGTACAGCAACTTGTAATGGCCCCTCATTTTCACTTATGAGTCTCTGTGTTGGTTGGAGCTGCTGAGAAAATGCCTGTGTGTGGGCTTACAGCTCAAGTCCTGTTGACTGCTCTGAGCACCATGAATGTGTGTCCCCATATGCTGTAACTCCTGGTTAAAACAATGGACATAAATTATTCTCATTTGTAAGCCCTGGATTTTCCTGCCTTAGGTATAAAGGCATCATGTAACAGCCTTTTGGGTAGCTGCTGCATTTTTCTCTGGGGGAAGGTGAAATGGAAGAAATGAACAACCTAAACATAATTTTAGGGAAAGGGTAACTGAATGCACAGGTGGATGATGCATTTAAATTTGTTTGTGTTTTTAAAAAAATCCCTCATAACTATTTAGTTAGTACTTCTGTAATTAAGACAATTATCTCAAGTGTTCCCAGCAGTTCTTCTGCATTAGGTTACTGAAGAAGCCCACACTTCTTATTTCTTCTCTGACTTACGTGTGAAGGACTCACTTTGCAGGCTGCTGGTGACAGGCATTCTGCTTCCATGTTAAATGGGTGGACTTGGAGGGAGAAGAGGGGGGTATTCCATGATATCCAGATGGTTCATAAACTTCCTGTACCCACACTGGCTATTAGAGAATGTACTAGCATCCTTTGGTGCAAGGCTGTGCTGGGTACCCTGGGGATTGATGAACAAGTGGGGCAGTGAGGAGATGATAACATGTTTGGCACAGTAGACACTGTTATTGTCTAAAAAGTTTGTTTGACATATGGTTATTCTAGCACACATAGTAAATACCTCATTAGACAGAGCTATCACTGTTTCTAACTTGGCTCTCTGGTGCTTCAGTGAAAGCAGTGTGTCTCTGGCATTTATTGGATTGTAGTAGTGACAAGAATGCAGCACACTGCCATCATTATGTATGTACAGAACTCTATTTTTTCGGGCCACTGGATACATCACAGATGCAGATCTATTCCCCTTCATTGTTCATGTACTTAGCCTTAAAATCTGAACTCTTCTAGAAACTGGGCTGGGAGAGGCAGCTCACAGCTCGTGTGTGACATTTCTTTCTAAGTGCGGCTTCTCTGCTGCACTTGTGGTGAGGATGAGTGGAACAGGTCATGTTGCTCCTGGACAGTTCTTGTGGTTTCTGACAGCCCCAGACTGAGGCAATTAGGACTTAAAACAGCCATGAGCAGCCTACAGGGCTCTGGGCCTGTGTCCAGGAGCTCCTGGTTTCTTTCCTGATCCCCTGAGAATAAGCAAGATTTTTTTAGCCGATGGCTATGAGAAAAAAGCCATAAAATACAGTGAATCACTCGAGAATGTGTTTTCAGAAGGTTTTTAAAATAGTCCAGGAATGTTGTTAATTCTGCATATATTTGCATTCCAACTATCCAGGCTTGGCCTGTGTGATGAACATATCCAGGGGCAGGGCCAGTGGTACAGGAGGTTGTTCAGTGACTGGAGGATCAGGACGTGGTCAGACACAGGGGTAAATTTAGTTCATTGATGTAACATATTCTTAATTTAAAACCCAATGCTCAGTAAAAAGTATTATTGCATTAGGATTGGAATATGGTCTTAACTCAGAGACATTTAATTTTCACATAAACCCCTCTTAAGTAAAAAAAGGAACTAAGGTAATTTAGAGGAAGCATTTCTATGCTAATGTAAAGCATTTAGGGAACAAGTGGTGCACGAGCAGGCCACTGAAGACATGGTATCTGAAGAATGAGAATGGAGATAAGTTTGATTTTTACACCTAATGGCAAGGGCTTATCAGGCAGCTGACTCAAAATGAATTTCTGAAAATTAGGACTGGGAGTTGAGGTGTATGGCGTGACAGAGTTTGGATTTACAGGAGAGGCTGGGTAAAGAGGTGCAAATACACTTTTTGTATAGATGTATCATCTTGTTTTAATAAAGCACATTGCATTGTAACAACACTTCCTCCCTTCTGTTAGGCTGAGCAGTCTTTGAAGTGTATCCTCCCCCATCCTAAAATGGAACTGAAATACCTAATAATTGCTTCCAGGTGTGCTGAATTTTGCTTTAGCCTTGCCTTGTTCCTGGGGTTTGGCTTCTTCAGCCACTGACAGCTCCTCTTGCCCTGGATGCCCCTGTAAGTTGCACGCTTTGCTCTGCAGCCAAGGACAGAGCCCTACGTGCCCCAGCACTTGCACCAGCCTGGAACTGTGCCACATCCTAGCAACATCTCTGGCAGGCAGTTGTTCCACAGTTGTTCTCACACAGAGTTTTACAGCAATCTGTGCCCAGGCAGCAAGGGCAGTGTTTACAAATTTCCTGATACGGAGATTTTAGTGTCACAGGAACACTTCGTGTCCTAGCAGCAGTTTAGTGTGACCTCATACACTGAAACTAGGGGCCTTCACATAAAAGGAAAGCAAGATTTTGCCCTGTAATTCCAAAAATATTTTATTTATTTTTTTATAAAAGCAGTTGGCTTCCTGAACCCTCCTATTATTTCTAAGGTGTTGTGGGAATTGGTGTTGCTGATCTGGCACTCTTGCTTTCTTATCTGCTGTTTCATCATGATTTCACTGTAGTGACATTTGTTGTCAGAAAATCAATGCAGTGAGTTTGGGAAGAGCTGCAGCTGCTGGGGAAGTGGAAGCAACAAGCTAAACAGCTGATCTATCAAGTTCACTTGCAATATTTGTTTCAGTAATGGATCACAGCCTCATCCAGTTAAGTGATGGCCTTGGCAGTCACCTCAGCACCAGCTCAGGCTGCCCCTGGTGATAGAAAAATCTGTTCAGACAACAGAGGCAATACTCCTTCTGGAGTCCCTGAAGGAAAATCAGGCAATCAACCTCAGACAGGGCAGGTGCAGCCCAGCCCTTGTTCCCTCCATACCCCTTTTTGCTCTGCACATACCTCATTTTTGGCATGTGGACAGAGGGCTGGGTTTTGGTATTGGAACATGCTTCCTGAAGTGCTACCTTGAAGGACCATGACTCTTCACCCTGGTTTTTTTCACTGTTAAAATCTTGAAAAGAGTCTTTAATATGCAGATTGATTGACTGAAATGACTAAAAAGGATGCTTCCATTATTGCCATGAATCAGGATTGAGATTTGATTGTGTATTATATTCTTAAATATATTCATCACAAAATGCCTTGCATTTCAGTGTGTGAAATGATAGGCAGGGCATCAGCTGAAATGGGCCATGCACTGACTCATTAGACAATGTGTCTGATTTTTACTGAGTGCCTCTATTTCAATGGCAAGTTTAGCTCTTCTGATGGGAAGCAGAAATGTTCAGTAGGTAATATAACAAAATCAGCTGGTTATTTGATGAGGCTGAAAAATGAATGGCCTTCTTAGTTCAGTGAAGGATGAATATTTCTGAATGAAGCTCATCAGATTCATAGCCATGCCAAATCCAAGACTAGCTGGCTGGAAATTCTTCTCTGAAAAGAATTTTCTAGAAAACTCCCAATGTGCTGGCTGTGAACCTAGGATGTGGTACCTTGTTTTAGTACAAAAGTGAGGATCAAATGTGTTACTGGAGTGCATTTTAAAGATACATGAATTAAATAGCTAATTAAAAAAGCTCTTGGGATTAGCCAATTTCCATAGGAAAAGCTGTGCTCTCTGGAATCTATTTCAGAGATGCTTTCCAAAAGTCTTTCAGTATGAGGTTCCTGAAGTTACACTTCAGAATAGTGAATGCTTTACAGTATAGATTCCTACAAATAGGCTATATTAATGTATCTTAATTGGCTTCCTCTCCTTTGAGAAGTCATGTAACTGGATTCTGCTCACGTGCAAATCTTTAAATCAAGAATTTTCCTGTGGATAATCAAGCTGAAATATTGTCTAATGATTTCCCTTCTTAGAGGAGGACTAAGTTATGGGTTCTGTGGATAATTTTCAGATTCTTATAATGACCAGATTCTTACGGATTCTTCTGGATTTCTGGCATGAATACTTTCCAGAAAGAGCAGTACTTCTTCCAGGTAGATTTGAATCTGCATGATTCAAAGTAGCCTCGTGCTAGCTCTTCACTCCCCAGGTCCAGTGTTATATATAGGTGAGGCTGTTTGGATTGCTTAGGAAGAGAATTACAGCTCTGATTGGTGCAAGTGACAGGGAGGGAGTAATAAACTTGTGTAATTTCTTTTCTACTCATCCTCAAGCTCTCCCACTTGTAAATAACACGAGTTAAACCACACCAGTAATCCAGTCAGAGAGCACTACAGCAAATCTTACGTGTGTTCCAGAACTGTGCTACAGATCAAACGGGAAAGCATTTTTTAGATAGTTTGTAACATACATACTGAATGGCACAATTCTTTTGCATACTGAAAAACATAAGAAGCAATGTTAGGTGCAATATATAATTATCATAGAATGATTTGGGTTGTAAGGGACCTTAGAGATCATTTAGTTGCAATCCCCCTGCCATGGGCAGGGACCCTTTAAATTTTGTATGTTTTTATTTTCTAAATCTAGTATAGTAGTATTTCAAGTAATCCAGTTCTATGTTTTGTCCCTAGATTTAATCTTTTTTCTATGTATCTGCTTTGAGATTGATTCTGCTGCTTCTTTGTACCACGGTATTTTTGTGTGAAGTCACTTGAACTTCATTTTTAAAACCCAATGAAATAAGACTTCTTTGTACTCTTCTTGGGATTGTTGAATAAGAGTCTGTGCATATTTTGTGAATATAGTTACTCTTATTCATGACATATGTATTTGTAGATAAAAAGCAATGTGATTAACAATCATTAAAATACCTTTCATTCCACAAATATCTGAAAATACCAAAGTAATTCAGTGGGGCAACACCAGAGTTATTTTTGCAGAATTTATCAATAATCACCTTAACTAGGAAACTTTTTTTCAACACCAATATCAGGATAAACATCTGCTGATGTACCAAATATGAAACTTAATCTTCAGGGAAAAGTTTTTCATTGATATTTGACTTACAGTGGACTAGGTACTCTGTCAACTACTGTCTCACTCTGACTTCTTTCAAATAGGCTCACAAAATGCTTGATATCTATTCAGAGCAGATATTTAGTGAAGTCTTTTGTGCTGAAATACTCTGAAATCTGCAAGAGGAAAAGAGTATCTGGGTTGAACTCATGTCTCCAGAAGTTCTAAGTATTTTTAGTTATTGAAATTGTATAGTCATCTACATTCTGGTTGGAACAGAGCAGCATAGACCTGGGTATTTGCATAGGACTTGTGCTACTGAATGCTGCTCTAGAAGTTAGAGTACTAACTACATAGCTGGCTGGGCTTTTGGCAAGGCCTTTTGCAACAGTTAATCCCACCAAAGTACTGTGCAATGTATGAACTTAGGCATTATATAGCAGTAGCTTATTAAATACTGTTTAATCTGTGTATACCTTGCCAAGTCTCTCCTTTGGCCACAATTTCAAAAAAGAGGTTTGAAGTCAGCAAATATGAACTTTCTGACTTTATGCATTTGAAAATCTAAAACTTAGAGGAGCTGACTTGTTTTAGGGGAGAAATGCAAATGGTGTGTTAGAGTAGAGCTAGAGCAGAAAGCTTTCACAGTGCCTGACACTGCTGCACTGGGGAACTGGTTCTCCCTGCTTTGTTAGAGGGAAAGCCTCATCTGCAATATCCCCCAGAACAACCCTTTGGGGCTTTTGTGATGGACCCTATGCAGAGTTTAGTTTCTCATTGCACAGAGCTACTGGGGGGAGGAGGGAGGGCCTGAGTTTCTGGTTCCATGTAATGAGAAATAAATTGGATGCAAAGAGCGTTTTTGCTGGGCCTTATGATTTGATGCTGTCATGCTGTGTTGTGACTAATGCTTTTTCCCACTTTATTGTTGCTGAAATCAATGGCAAAACTCCATTTATATTAAGAGCACATGACAAGATCCAGAGTAAGTGAAAGAAACAGGTGACTAACAGTAATGGATATAATTGGGAAAAAACAGTCCTATCAAAGGGTATATTCAGGGCTGATTTGGAGCACTAAGTAAAGATCATTCATATCTGACTCAAAACAAGATAAAGCCAAGAGCTATTAAAGGCACATCCACTGTGTACAGAGGGACAGAGGGAAAGGGTCTCTTCATTTTAATTGGGAGGAGGGGGAATGACTGCAGATGGTAGTTATGTAAATGATCTTTTAATTGGTAAAAACATATTTGCCTTTGCCCATATTTATTTTTTGAGATGAAACTTTTGCTTGTGCAAACAATGTCCTTAGTCTAGTACACAGCAATGGACATCTGTGCTTTTTCAAATCATTAGCACTAGATTAGAAATTTTGGCTGAAATTCTGAGTATTGAGTATTAGCTTGCAACACCTGATTTCAGCTGATCACGTTAGGGTTGGGTACTATCTCTTCTTTGGCTTGTTGTTTTCTACTGTATTTGAGCCTTTCTTTCACTGAAGCAGCATTTCTTTTCCTGGGGAAGCTCTGCCACATGTGCTGCCTTCTGGATTCTCTTGTCCTTGGCAAGGGGCTGCCTGAGAGCTGCAGAGCTCCTGTGCTCCTGGCCCATGTGCTGTGCAGGGGGATTGCCTCATGGGTTAGGGGTGAGCTAGGTAAGAAGTTGATCTGAACTTGGCCTCACTTAATGTGATCCAAACACTGCTCTGACAGTATGAAGTGCCTGTGGACTTTTCCTTCTCAAAATGTGTGCTTGGGCAAGTGCTTGGTGTAGCTCTGAACTGGGTCTGCAGTATGGAGGAGAATGAGGCTGGGGTGTGAGCAGGTCAGCTCTTTGCCCTCAGCTTTTGTTGTGGCTCATTTGGGAGTGGGGGCCTGAGCCAAGTAGGCAGTTCAAGCCACTGTCTTCCTTGGTGTGGGGCTGCTGTGTTCAGGGAGTATGGGAAGATGCTGTTAAGAGTGGGACTCTTGGGTAACC
This sequence comes from Notiomystis cincta, assembly GCA_013398075.1. Classification (NCBI taxonomy): domain Eukaryota; kingdom Metazoa; phylum Chordata; class Aves; order Passeriformes; family Notiomystidae; genus Notiomystis; species Notiomystis cincta. The sequence goes on from VZRX01011135.1 coordinate 13,660, forward strand.
TGATTAATGTCTGTAGCAGGGAGATTCATGTCTCCTGCTCGGTTTAGAGTGACCAGAATCCAAACTGCTCTTCTGTGATAGTGTTGTGCAGGGGAGCTCAAATTCTTTGAATCATTGCTTTTAGCTTGGTTGGCCAAATGTATCAAATGGCTAAATTACAAGTGATGCCAGGAGCCCTGATGTGATCCCCAGTATTTATGTCCATCCAGTTTGTGAGCTGCCCAGACACTGTGCTCTGCAGCCCTGAGTCAGCAAGAAAGTTAGGTTAAGAGCTGTGTGAAGAAAATGAAACTGTAGAGAACAGTAAAGAGGAAAACTGTTTAAACATTTAAGCAGTAGAGAGATTGACAATAGGAAGCCTGAGATGCCACCAGATAAGGGAAATCTGCAACCCAGTTTACTGCTAGCACAGATCTTAGGTATTTTTACTTCAAAACAGTGGGTTTAAACCCTGTTTGTGGATCCCAAACCATGTTTTGGTGGAGATATGGACCTCTGAGCAGTAAATTTATTGCTATTGACTAAGCCTAAAAGTGCATGACCTTAGTTTCTTCTTTTAGAGTCCTTAGAAGCAGTTTCTGGACCTTGAGGATTCACAGCTTGGAATTAATGGATTACTTTAACTCAGGAGAATTGCTGACTTGCAAAAGAACTCAGTAGAAACAGGCAGAGATATGTAAATTTAATTTCCGGTTGCTGGTTAATTAGAAGAAAATGTCCTGTATCTTGGGGAGAAAAAGGACAGGACATGGCTCTTGGCCACCTCTGAAGCCACAGTTCTTGGCCTCTGCAGTAACCTGGTTTCCTGCAAGTCCAGCTGTTCTTCTCTGCTTGTGCCTGGCTGTGGCTCCCTGCCCCACAGACAGTGTTGATGCAACTGTTGTAATATTATGCTATAAATTAGATCAGTGAGTGGGGGCCTGAGTTAAAAATAATCTGCTTTGAACCTAGATTATGTCACCAATCTTGTGAGCACTGGTCACATGGCCGGCAGGCAGGGCTGTGCACCTCAGAGGTGTGGGTGGAGAGGGGAAGGGGCTGAGTGCCTGGGACACTGAGGCAGGGCTGGCAACCTGTCAAGCAAGCTGGGTGGTGAAACTCTGTACTGTAAAATGATGTTAGGGTGCTGCACGTTCCAATGTGGGCTGCTGCAGTGCAGTGTTTGGGTCCCTGGTGTCAGGCGTGTGGTGGGGATGGTGTGGCCCTGAAGGTGGGGATGGTGGCCCTGAAGGTGGGGATGGTGGCCCTGAGATGGGGCTGTGCAGTAGGCAGGCTCTGTGTGAAGGGATCTGGCTGCTCCCCCGTGGGCAGGGAGGGCAAGACACACGGTGCTCCAGCAGACTGAACACAGAGTTAGCCACTGCTGACCTCTGGCAGGGTAGGGCAGAGCTGTGCCCTGGCACTGCTGACCTCTGGCAGGGTAGGGCAGAGCTGTGCTTTGCCTACCTGCCTTTCCTGGGAGCAGGGGTCACATAGTGCAGATGCAATTTCTACTCACAGGGATGAGCAAGGTTTCCAGGCCATACTTGGCAAGCTGGCCAAGCTGTTGGAGTGCCCATGGAGGGGATGCAGGTTGATTCCTTTCTCAGCTGTAGATATTCCTAGCAGCCAGTGCAAGTGGGCTTTGGAGGGTAAGGTCATGGCCTCTCTCAAATCTAGCTCTTGCTGCTGGGATGAGGCTCAGAAAAGGATGGGCAAGACAGACCTTGGCTTTATAACCTCCTAATTAGAGCATTCAGATTGAACTGGTCATTAGCTCCTGCTTCAAGGACTGTTAGGCACTCAGTGAAATGTAATCATCCCCCCAGGAGTGAAGCAGCCACATCTTCCAGATTTCACTTCCTGAAGGTGTTCTTGTCCCAGCATCTGTAACATTGCTCTGTTTGTCAGGGTTCTGCCACTTGTTACTGGTTAAAAGGTCATGGGGAGAATGACAAGGCAGGCTAATAAAATGTTTTGTCTGTGTTACTGGTTGAAACTTGGAAGGCATCCTCAACAGGGCTTCAGATTGAGTCAAAGGTGAGAAGCAATAAGGCTCCAGTCCTTAATTTGGGGCGTTTAGACCTGAGACTTGTGAGCACAATCAAAACAGCTTGACAGAGATGCAACTGAAACTGATGACTCGTACAGCTCTGCAGTGCCATAGGATGAAGCAGTTATAAATAATTTCTGTAAGAACCACATGTAAAAGATGGAATAATTTGGCAAATAATGAGTGGAGGTAGTAATCTCTACTGCATAACAGCAGCATGTACATTATTGGAACAAACCATCTACAAATGCTGTGTATGGAAATTTCTTAAATTGTGCTTTAATGCTGGAGAAATTAGTGCATTTTCAGTCTTCCTGGCTTTTGACCTTTTGTGAGTTATTTGGCTGCTTTTCTGTGTTCAGATTTGAAAAATGCTGTGTTGAAGTCAAATGCAGAAGTTCAGCCCTGCTCAGAGACGTGTACAAGCAGTAATGGCTGTTGTCCAGGAGCATTCAGCGTGTGCCCACACAGTGCAGTGCTTAACGAGGTGGGTCCCTGAGACAGCAGAACTGCATTGGCACCGTGCTCTGCCTCTGCAAACTGCCCTCCCTCTCAGCACAGCTCATTAGCCTAGAGAGGGCTGCATGAGAGTCATGTGTTTATACTCTTTCCAGGCTGGAGGGGTCTGAATACATTTCTCAATACAAACCTAGCCATCTTTTCCTTGAGTTTCTCTTTAAAATTAGTTTTTCCATCTGCAGTGTCTCATGCTTTCTTTTACTGATATCTTCCTTGCTTTCTCCAGCAGACAAGTTTTAGCTCAAGCTGAAGAGGATGTTTGTGGGTAATATCAGTAGGAACAATGCTGATCCTGAAAGTCTCTCTCTAATGTTTGAGCTACTGGAATAAATTACTGCATTGTGTATCAATGCTTTTCTGTTTTCTTAAGGATACTTTCTATATGTGATTACTCAGCCTGGTTTCTGTACCTCAAGAGTTTCTGTACTTAAAATAGCTATACTTGAGCTTAGTTTTGCATAGTTGTTCTATTCAAGATTTCAAGATGCTGCAGTTGATATTTTGGGGTTTTTTAATGCTTCTGAGGACACTGGCATGATATTACATCTCAGTCCTACCATAGCTGGTTTCTTGTAGAGAAGAAAACCACACAAATGTTTTAGAAGAGGAGGAGACATTTTCTTATTGCTAAATAGTTTGATAGAATCTGTAGACTAATTAACAAATATTAAATATACATTTATTTATATTATAAATAATATAAAGATATATTGTATACAATAATATAAACACACATTTCAATTTTATAAATACTGTATATTATCACCCATATTATTTGTTACTCTACTTTGTTTTTCTTGTGCTGCCTGTAACTAGGATTGCCCACCTGGAAAATCATTTGTCTTTACCCAGATTTTGTATTTTAAGGAAGTGATTAATGCTCCCTGTCAAGACTGGTCTGTTGCTGTTGGCTTTTTATGGAAGCTTGTTTCATTCATGCATCTATTTCTGTATATTAAGTTTGTCTTCCTTGGCTTATTTCTCTTCAGAAGCAGATCCTCTAACAGCTAAGTTGCAGTTGTCACACCTGTGCTCAGAAAAAGACAGTGTTGAAGGGAGGGCTTTGCTTTGTGATGTGCTGTGAACAGCATGATCCTTTCTTGCTAAATCTACCACAAGACACAAAACTGAGGGGCTGCCGTGGGACTCTGCTGACACATGATATCCCAGAGCAGTTTGTGCAGTGACATCTTGAGTCTGTTGCCAATTTGAAGTGTGATATTGTGATGATTTTGGTTCATCTTAGGCTTGTGTTTATTGGAAGTAACTACAGGCTCAGGCTATTTGCTGACCTCTTTCAGGAGATGTGCTGATGACTGCAGATACTGACTCCATCCTTAGAATTGTTGTCCTTGTTTTCAGTGTCAAAAAGAAATCATGAGCAGGGTCTGTAAAAGCTGTCCCACTTTAATATTCCCTGTTTCATCTTTTTGAAACACTTAAGTATTCATGGCTATGAACCTGTCACTTCTGGAGTCCTAAATTAACTATAAAATGATATCGATATCTCAGTTGTTGAAATTTAGCAGAGACTGCTGGTAGTGGAGACTGATCTGTGTTTCATTGTCCTTGCTTTCCATTTTATGCCTTTTTACTGAAAGGATAGCAATTATCTTTCTTGGTAATCTTTAGTTGCTTATTCTGGTTTCATGCATGTTGACTAGATCTTTTTAAGAATAATTTTTATTTCCTGTTCCTGCCTCAGAAGAGGTAACTTGCATTGCTACTTCTGTTGCCATTGGATTTTGGACAACACCTGACTAAATTGATCTATACCTGTAGTATATCTGCCTGGCTTTTGGATGTCCCTCTAATCTGCAGACTTGGCTGACAAGTTGCTTCCTGACAAGACAGAGTTGTTAGTGATGGCCGTCTGCTGGCAGGGGTCTATTATCTTTGCTGGCTGTTTTCCACTGACAACACTTTCCTTCCTTGCTTCCAAAACTCATTACCATTTTTTACTTTGAATGTTCTTGTGAGGCTAATATTTATTTGTTTTATTCTTTGAATTTACACAGAACTCTGCAAGCTTTAATTAACAGGCATCCATCTGTGCTCTCGGAGCCCTGATGGTAATTAAAATTAAGCATCTCTTCATTGTCCAAAGCAATATATAGAACCAAGTTTTTCAAAACATTTCTGGAAATGTCTGTGTGTAGGGGTTTCTCCTGCTGGCTTTCCTTAGTTTGTGGTGTTGTGGTTCAATCACTGCTGTGAATTAAGCATGTATTGTAACAGCTTTGCCTGCTGCTTCTCTTCAAAGCTCAGCAAGTTTTTTTACACACACTTCTTACAGACAAAGGAGTGGCATTTCCAAGGCACCCAGTGCCTGCAGCACAAATTCACTCCTGGTGGGGCAGGAATAGGCATGCCAGAATGATCCCAGCAGGGTCCCAGCATTGCTGCTCCTACACCTTTCTGATCTGGAGCAGCTGTGGGTTTGGGGTAGGGCTGGTGTTATGGTGAGGGTCAGGTTTAGGGTTAGGATTGAGAGAGTCAAATACCCTACAGCTCCAAGAACACTGGGGTAGGAAAGGGCATGCCAGGGTGAGCCTGGCAGGGCACTGACATTGCTGCTCCTGCATCTTTGTGATGTCAACCAGACATGATGTTTGGTTTGGGGTAGGGCCAGGGTTAGGGTTAAGAGACTCAAAGAGCCTACAGGTGCTGGAATAGGCATGCCAAGGTGGTTCTTTGTGTGGGTTTTACCATCTTGAATAAGGCTTCATGGGATTTTTTGCAGTAGTAATACTTCTCATCATGTAATGGAGTTCCCACTCTCTGCCCAAGGGGGAGAAGGGCTCAAGCTCCTGTGAAATGGCAAGGTGTTGGGAAAGCAAGATGGAGTGACACCATGAATGTGAAAGTTTTGTTCCAGTTCATCCTGCCAGCTGTGCTGTTAAGGATTGTGCTGACAGCTTCAGGAGGCCTACCAAGGGAGGGGAGGCAGTTTCTGGAGCTTGTGTGCTCCAGCCTGCAGCATCAGGTTCCTGCCCCAGTGTTCCATGACCTGTAGAACATCAAATTCTCTAAACCCTAACACTAATCCCAGCCCTCATCCTAAACCTTAGCTCTGCCCTAAACCCAATACCATGGCTGGTCCAGATCAGAAAGCTGTAGGAGCAGCAATGTTGGGGCCCCACCTGGATTGTTCTGGCATGTATATAAAAATATACACAATATAAAATATAGTGTATTTGACTCTCTCAACCCTAGCAGTAATCCTAACCCTCAGCTGAAACCTAATCAAGTGCAAAACAATTGTTTTCCCCAACTCAGTGTCTCGAATTCTAATGGCCTTCTTCTAGTCATGAAAAGGAATTGCTTTTCATTAGTTTATTCTCTCTCTTCATTCTTGTCCCAAAAGCTGCAGAGTGCTTTTTGGAAACTATTATTAGCTGTAAGGGATTATAATTTTTTTCTCTGTTGCCACCTTGCTCTGTCAGTATTAGTTCATTTGCACCTTCCTAGCTGTGTACCAAGGGGCCTCAGGGCAGCGAAGGTGAGGGAAGGTGATGGGTTTATTGCACCATGCACTGAACTGACAACCTCAGAGAGGTGCCTGCTGCCTGTGTCCTGGGACATGTGTTCAGGGAAGTGCAGTCCCCAGGGACAGTTTGACCCTCTTTAATCTGGTAGAGCTCAGGTTGCAGGGCAGAGGGCTGGAGGGATAATTTCAGGGCACTGGTAACCCGTAGGTGAAACTGTTGCCTCAGCCCTGGGGCTGGCTCAGTTCACAAACCACCTGGTATGGTGACATTGCAGACACTACAAAATAAACAGTGTGTTTAATATTGCTTAATGGGGAACTTTTATCTTTAAGTCCCTACTAGTGAATTGCTGGTAAGGATGAGGGAGTTATGATGACAAGCAGATCCCAAGGATTGGGCTTTTTTGTACTGTAGGCTGTTCAGATCTATTTTGAGATTTGCAGCTATTAGCTTTTCCCTGTCTTTAAGGCAGAAAAATGTTACCAGACAAAATATGTTACAACCCAGGTGCTCTCAACATTATTCACACCAAAGTTTTTCTTCTGGCACTTAAAATGGTGTGCGTGCTACATCATTGCATTTCTGCTTTTGAAGGGACAGATTTGAGGAGCAACAGAAGTGGAGATTGAGGGTAGAAACAAACACAATGAATACTTGAAATAGGAATGGGAGCACAGGTTTTTAACAAATTGTACCTCATGATTTGTTAAGGCCAAATATTTTCAAGTTGCTTTGCTAGAAATGTGTCAAAAGGCTGATAACACAATCTTAGAAGCTATTTTTTTCTCAGTTGCTGTGTAAAAACATTATGCTTCTGACTTGCAGATCTGGTGTTCTTACTGTATTGATTTTCATATTTAAAATATAGATTGAGTAATCCTTACACTGGGAGGTCTGGCATCCTGCACTTATTCAAGCATAAAAGACAAAATTTATAGGTTGAAATAATGCATTTTATTGGAACATCTGATCCAGCTGGAAGAAAGTTGGAAAGCATTTGGGCACAAGGTCTCCACCTTAGGCTTCACAAAATTAGTGTAGGCTTGAAGCTAAGGACACTAGATGAAGAGCTGTTGGTGCTTGCTGTAACCTCCCTGTATTAATCAGCTGAATAATTTCAAGGAAATGTACAGGTAATTGTAGGTGTGTAAGTGTGCTGTTTTTCTGGAAGACTATTCATGTGACTCTTTTGAAGGGCTGTGAATGTATTTTAGAACTAGGCATAATTGCTGGAAAAAACCCTTCAGATAAAAGGATTTCCAGCTTGTTTTTTAGAACCATAGACTGCTTCCAGAATAAGACTGCTTTGGGATAATTCAACAAAAATAATTTGTTGGCCATAAGTAGGATTGACTGAAATAGTCCATGTTTCATTTGTCATGGCTCAAAGGACTCTTCAAGAGACCTCTTATTTTTTGTACCTTCTGGGAAAATTGCTTTTCAGCCAAATCTGAGCCTGTGAATAACAGCAGAATAAGCACCACAAGTCGTAATCCCACATTAAATTGTCAGTCATAGTCAATGTTACTTTCTTCTATTTTCTTTTTTTTTCCCAATTAACTACACTGTGGAGTTGTTGGAACATGGGGCTGATTCCAAAGGGGGAAGCATTTAGTTGTAAAATAGGATGTATGGTGAGTATAAGACTTGGGGTCTGAGCTGTTAATCCCACTCACAAGAGGAGAATTTGGAGACAGAAATCGCTTGTTTCTGCATGTGCTTGGAAGACCTACTCATTACTGGGGGCTTTTGCCTTTGTAGTTATTTCCCCACCACTGCAGGTAAAAATGTTTAATGTAAGTAAATGCAATCTAACATGGAAGCTGGTAGCACTAGAGGTAACAGTAAATGAAAAAAATCTCACTTTTGTGTGTGCATTTATGCAAGACAAATACCGAAGTCAGAACAGGTCCTGGTTCTGTTTCCTCTGAGTCCATGTAAAAGCATGAGAAGAAATATGTTCAAGTATTTAAATACTGTCATCTATACATTATTTTCAAACTTTAGAATACTGTTCCCAGATTAAAAAAACAGCAATAAGACTCAGCAGCCTGACACCAGTTAGAGTGATAATTATCAATGCAAACAACTGATTCATGCTAGATGCAATAGATGTGACACTTTCAAAAGAATACTTTGGCCCAAACCTGGGATGTTTCTGTGCATGGAACTGATTTTGTCCTTATATAGCTTTCTGTCCTCCTGTACATTGTGAGAATTGCTCAGCTGACTGAAGGCTGTTCTGTGCTCATAAGCAACCACAGCAGAGAAGTCCCTCTGAGAAACTTCAGGAGGCTGATGCAGCCCTGCAGCAACCACGTGGGACAATTCCCTTTGGTAGCTGCATCAGACATTGCAGATTCCTGTCCTGCCTGTTCCAGCAGCCCTGCCACTGGAAACTCCTGGGAACACGAACCTGACAGCCAATACATCTGGTCTGGGATCTAGACTCAGTCATTCAAACCCTGAAATTATCAAGAAGTTGCTCACCCAGTGTGAAGTGTCTTGGGGGATCTCTGTATTTGAACTCTTTAGCATCTGTGTGTTTTACTTTGTGGAAATATGTAAAAGAAGAGAGAGGCAGCCTGGAAGAACAGGTGGAGAAAAGATGAGTAAAGGGGATGAAGCTGGAAGCAAAGGGAAGAGGCTGAGGGCTGCAGTATTGCTGGAAGGGGATTTGTTGATTGACCATAAAGTCTCCTGAACAAGTACACTCTGCATGTGCACTGTTGTAGTTTGCAGTGCATCCATATCCTCTCTGTTCCTCCCTTCCCTCCAGTGAATGCTGCTCATGGCCTTGCTGAGGTTTGATTGTTTGCTTTGTGGCTCATTCTGGATCACTATAAGGTCCTGCATAAAAGTAGATATCATGCTGCTGGGTTGAACAGATAAACTTGCTTTATTCTGGATGAATTTGTAAGTCTAACATTATTTTTGAGACTGTAAGTCTCCAGCGTTCCCTTTCAGTAGAATAAAGATGTTCAGAAAAGGATAGTGTGATTTACTGGGCCAATCAATTGTTGATGGGAGGCAACTAAAGAAATAATGTAGATTTTTCTCTGACAGGGGGGCTTGAAAGGCAAAAGTTGCAAATACTACTTCTTTTTGACACCAAAAGGCATAATTCTTTGAGGTTTGTTAGAACAAAGAATATGGATGTGAAATATTGCCATCCTTCTGGCTTGCTAACAGACTTGGTGTTGTGCTTCAGTGTGGGGTCTGTACCAGTCCCACCTCCCTGCAGTGCTGCAGAAACTCTTCTGTGCCTCAAAGCAGACCTGGCCTCGTGGTCCCTGCTGGAAGTGCTGGGATTAATTAAGGCAGTGGTGGGGAGGGGTTAGAGGCTTCCACAAGGCATGTCTAAGCACTTAATACCATAACTCAGCATCACATGTTTCTCACCTTCATTCTTCATTCAAGTCTTTTTAAACATGATCAAGGACATGTTTCTTTGCTTTATCTAATTGAATTAGGTTGTTAGATTGAAATTAGCATACAGTAAATTGGCAAAGCAGCAATTGCCTACAATAACAGAGCCTGGGCACTAAGCACGGCTCAACATCTTTTCCTAAAAAGAAAAGCCACCCTTAAAGCAGAGAAAGTGAGCTGAATTTGCAAAAATGTTACCTTTTATTCCTTGCTGGATCCTCTGAGATTGCTCCCAAATCAACGCTCTGCAGAACAATGGGGCCATTGTCTGCGGGCTGGCAGCAGCATTTGCACAGCTTGCCTCAATGAATATTTTGTCAGAACGGTCTCTGCACTGCCAAACTATGCTAACCCCCACCCCCCAAGTTGGAGCTAATTAGTAATGCATAACAGAGGAAGTGGCTTTGTTTCTTGTCCTCTCTGTGAAAGAAGAATTTGACCTGTTAACAGATAACTTTTGGGACTATGGGAAGGACAGGCCACAGAAATGTTTTTCTTACAGTAAAGATACAGCAGGAGGAATTGGCTGTTTTGTAGAGGCTGTCTTGGAACTGTTTGCTTGCCAAACATCAAACATTTATACCATGGAAAACTGACTTTCTTTCTTAGAATTTTCCTTTTTGTCCTCTGTTTTTTACAAAATTGGGTATATTTATTATAGTTCTACTGTAAAACCAGTAGCTCACAAGCCCATGCTCTGTCACACCCACCATTTGTTAGTTTATCATCATAAGTTCATCTTATTTGTTTTCTTCCTTTCTCCACCCACACCACAGCATCCCTGTGAATTCTTTTGTGGAGGCTGCAGCTTTCTGAGCCCTTTAGAGAAGCTCTGAGAAAAGCACTGTGAGCAATGCAGTGGCCTCCTCCAGGCCTTGTCTCTTCTGAAGATGGCAAAATGTAAATAAGCTGTTTGCACAATCCCAGATTCATTTCTGTTTTATAGCCAAGAATGGCTCCAGTAAAAATCTAATTTACAACATAGTTTGAGGGAAATGCTTAATTATGCACCAGGGAGGAGAAAATGGTTAAGGGGGAAATGACAACAAGCCCAAAAAATATCAAAACTAATGTATGCTGTGAAAATCCACAAGAACTAAAGCAGACAACATAATTTATTAGAAACTATATAGGTTTCCTCTTTCCTTGGAGGAAGAGAGATACTCTGCATTAATGCTGCCCTGAACAAAGCCCTTTTATCTTCTAGGGATGATTTTGTATTCAGTGATATTAAAGTAATTCTAATTCAAATTAAAATTACTTCTTGTCTTGAAATCACCTAAAGATATGTTTGGCCCTAATTTCTGATCACTTATTCTTCACATACTGCTTTTCCTCACTGGACACTGTGCTCTGTTGTATCCTTTTATTCATGGGAAGTCTGGCCACCATCTCAGGCCAGAATAATTCAGTAAGGTTGCTATTGGATTTGCCAGCAAAAGTGAGAAGTCTCATTTTCTTCCTTTATTAAAAGTTCCAGCTTTTAGTGTTACTGAGGAAAATTAAATGGATGTAGCAGTAAACCTGAGTAGGAACTCCTGCATTTCTTGTTGAACTTCTCCTTACTGGTCCTTGGTTGCGTTTGTGGATCTCTGGAACTTCATTATTTATGAAATACATTGTTTAAATAGAGAAATGAATTCTGCAACCCATAGAACACTTCATCAAACTGGGTGAAATGGAACATGCTGAGGTTGAAGTGTTTTGGTGTTGGTTGTATTGTTTAGTATTTTTAATGAGTGGGTTGATGGACAAGACCTTGTTACTGTCCAGGTCTTAGCAGAGTTAAAGTTGTCACGTGCACAATTCTCATCTTGTCCTTCCATGATTTCAAGGCTTCTGTTGACTTAGCTATAATTTCAATTTAGCATGATTTACTGAGAGTTTTTGCAAGACACTTATGAAACAAAATTCTACTGAAATAGCTGTTTGAACACAACAAAAGATGATGATGAAGCTACTCTATAAAATACTTCCCTGAAAGCAATTTTGAGTTGGCTTTTGCAAACAAATCTTTCCTCAGTACAGCTCGAAGGCAGTGTCAAAATGTGCTTGACTGTTTCAAGTTTTTGATCCTGACAGGAGAATTATCAGAAACAGTTAGGAGGTCAAAATAATCATGGAATTAAGAGAAGGGGTGAACAGTGAGAGTGACTGAGAGCATGACACTTCTATCACTGGTAGAAGCTAATATTGAAATGAGAGATTTGCTTCTAGAGAATTATATAAGGTGTATATTGCTTTGATGGCATTCTTTAAAATCATAACCTCTTCTATATGAATCTTGCTGCATGAGGTCTGAGAAAGTTGAATGTAAATTGGTGCATCCTCTGAAAAGCTGGAACACTTTAAGGGTCACATTTAAGTGATTAGACTTGAAATCTTAGTCCAGGTGTCAGGAGCTGGGAATCAGGAGCAGTGACACCTCTGGCCAGTAGTTGGTTATCTCTGCTCTGTGGAGTGATGCTACTGGCTCAGACAGCAAGGCAGTGTAGGATTCTGGAATTATCATCTGATAAAAAGGCCATTGACCATACACCAAGTATCTTGTCCATCCTGCAGATGGTCTCCTTCCTGTACAGTATGGCAAAGAATTTATTTTCCATCTATTACACTGATCCCAGTGAATAAAATGTATTTCACAATAGTTCTGTTTGTTAATTCTTCTGTCTGCTTGTAAATGTATTTCATGATAAATTCAGAGACAGAAATTGCTTGTCTCAGAAAAAGTAGTTATACACAAGTAAATTCCTCTGTTTTCTTTGCTTTTTAATTGCAAAGCTTGGCTTTCAATTATGCATAATATTCAAGAATTTCTGCCCAGTGATAGCCAGTCATGTGAGGCAGTGCACTTCCAGGGGAGGTTCTTCAGCAGCTTTATCCCTAATACCAGCACGTGTGGGAGCTTTTTGAGCAGATCTGCAGGAATGTACATCATCTTGCTAGACCATATGTTCACAAGGAACAGGAATGTACAAGTCTTCCAGTATTTTTCAGGCACAGTTATTGACCTGTTTCCTGTTTTTTTTCAGTCCAGGTGATCAGCTGTGGCTTTAGCATCATGTGGGGAGTTGTGATAATGTGTCCAGGGTCAGCTTCTCTGAGGAAAAGCAAGATGCAGACTTTAAGGGATTAGTAGGAGCATACCTTTACTTCAGTCCAGGCCACAGCTGAGTCTTGTGAAGGCTCAAGGACAGCAGCTGTGCTAGAACTCCCCTCTGAAAGCATTTTGGAGCATGATCTGAGCTACTGAGAGCAATCTTGGGATCCTGAATGGGCTTGTACAGGCCCTGATGGATCCCAGGGAACTGCAGTCTTACTGATATGGGTAAGAGCTGTCTAGCCCAAAGCTAGTTTGAGTGTTTTCTTATGTGCTGCAGACACAGTTCTTGACTGCATTGCAGATAAACTGTATATATAACTTGATTTATGTATGTACATATTTATTCACCCTGAAAACAGAGAAACACAAAGACTGTATGCAGCATTATCCTTGCTATGCCAAGTCTTCCAATGGCAATAAGCTGATTTCCAGGGAAGAGTTGTGCCTTATTTGCCTCAAACCAATAACATTTTCCAACTGCTTAGTAGGGTTTCTTACAGTTTTGACATCAGCTTGCATCATCTTAAAGATGAGGATATGCTGATGCTCTGCAGAAATAGTTGAGGAAGCTGTGTGTGACTTGCCCCTGTGTGTGTCCTGTGGTCTCAGTGCTGTGTGTGTGATACTCACAGTGGTTAATTCTTGGTGAACTGCAGTCACCTCGGGCGACACGTGGAAACTGGAGGGCATGGGGTGTGCCCAAACAGTCACTGAGCCCAAGATTTTTAAAGAGGATTCCTTTATTATGAACTTCTTTAACTCTTTGAGGGTATGACTGCATATTTGTATTTATTTTCAATTAAGTGTTCAAGTATGTGACAGTAGTGATATGTGAAGTGCCACAAAAATACAGTAACAAAAAGAGCTGCACTCCCAGCAGCCATGGGGAGGGAGGAGAATAGCAATTTAGCCAAATGTTCAGAGAGGATAATTTTGTGCTTTTACCTGTTTTGAAGTTTCTGTGAGCATATGGCAGAGCCAGACTTAAAGTTCAATGTGGCTCTAATTAGTGACCGAGTAAAGAAGGTGTATTTGTGTGTCAGCTGGAAAAATGTGCCTTCAAGGACTTGGCTTTGTTGATCTTGGATCTGATTTCAAATTGCCTGACTTGCAAAGCAGCCCTTTAAACTTAGATACTGCTTCAGAATGACTGTCAAAACAGGAGAAAAAACAAAAAAGTGTCCTATAGATCTAATCCTGTAGTGTGTGTGAAAAGCAGCTCCAGGAGCAGCATGGCTGGCTGTTGTTTGTGATGTGCCATAGGCATCCAGCTGTGCAGATGTAAGGCTTCTTCCTCTGGAAACACATGTGCTTCCCTTTGTGTTTGCTGAGGCATTATCCAAACTCAAATACACAGTATTTTCTTGGGAGTGGAGCTACATTTGTAAATGCTCTAGTGGCCTCATCAAACAGTCTGGAAGAAATACAGTTGACTTCTGTATACATTTGAAGACAAGAGGAACAATCACACCTTTTCCAAACAGAATTACATGGAATAGAGATGGAGAGGTAATGCTTGTCCACAGGAAGTGGTGAGATTTTTATGTAGCCTCCCAAGCTCTCCTATGCCACTTCATCCCAATGTTCCAGCAGTGAATCCAATTTTTTCAGAGGCATCTGTACATTCATGGGATGATTCAAGCATGAAGAGTTTTAATCTACTGCTCTTTTGGGCTCAGGTTTTGCAAAAGTCTATTTGCCTGCTTAGGAGTTCTGTGATATTGAAGAGCTTTTAGGATTCAGAGAGAGCAGAGTAGCTTATAGACTGATTCTAGAAAGAGCTGCTCAAAAGCTGGAGTTTGTTTAAACAGTTTTGGGTTTGCCTTTCAGTTCAGTTTTTATACTCAAACTTTGTATTTCTACTTTTCAAAAAAATAGGGGAAAAAGTAAATACTTATTTTGGTGCCAAGTGATTTTTTTTTTTTTTTCTCTAGAAGCAAAGTAGAATTTTGGATTATTTCACCACCATGACCCCCATTCTCTGAAAAAATTCTTAGAACTATCCTTTCCATCTAGTTGAACACTCATTTTGAATGCATCTTGGTATTTTTCAAGAGAACCTTTTCTGAAAATGTAAAAAATTAGGCATTTAAACATCTTCAGGAATCCCCATCTACACTCTTTTTAAACACGTGTGCTGAATTTCCCATGGGTCTGTGAATGTTTTTGTTCCTTTGGAAGTCCATTTCTTTGAGTTTGGAAATGGATGGAGAGAAGATGCTCTGTCCTGACTTGCTGTTTGATGGGAAGCAAATGGTGCTCTCTGTGTGCCCAGTGCTTGTGAGGGGACCTTGCACAGACTTGTGCACTCTGTGATCTCCTGCTACAAGGCAAGCTCAGGCCTTGGGCAAAACAGACCTTGTGGATGAGGTCTGTGGGGCTCCCCGGAGCTGCAGGAGGTGTTTGGAAGCACCAGAGCTGGAGAAGCAGCCTGGCTGATGCTGCAAACAGAGCTGTTGTTCAGAGCACTTCTGCATCTGTAAGTTATAAGCTGAAAATTGCTACTGCCAAGCCTGGTCTCCTCCAAGTGTGTACACTCGTGTCAACAAATTAGAGCTCAACAAGTGGCCTGGCACTCCTGGCTTGACTGACTCCCAAAAAATGATCCACCTTCAGTTTAAATTTCTCTTGCAGAGAAGCAGGGTATGAGTTTAATATTCTGGATAATAAATGGAATACTGGATTAAAGCAAGGATAATGCACCAGACAGGGAATTGTTTGTGCTGCTCAGCTTGTCTCTTCGGGCTTTTTGCCTAGCTGGCCAACACCCAGGGAGCAGGAACTGCTGTGGTTTGCTCCAGGAGAGCAGCAACTGAGGGAAACTGCTTGGGAATTAAGTCCTGCTTCCCATTCCTGATGATGAGAGGCACCTACTGAGTGCAGCAAGGGATTTGATGGTTTTTCTAAGGAACATAGCTTGCCAGTACTCCAGAGGGAATGGCAGCTGCTCAGGGAAGAGGAGCAAAGCATTGGGTGCAGTGGTGCATAAGGCCAAGCCTACAGCTCTAACAGAAAATGTTATTTTAGACATTCTGAGCTGATTCAAATAACAGCCTGGCTGAACAACTTCAGCGTGTAACACTGCCACGATGAAGGCACTGTGAGAGACCTGCCTGCAGCACCAGGGCAGCTGGAGGTCAGCAACTAAGGAAGCAAAATGGAGCAGCCTGGGGAGAGGTTTCAGGCTTGATCAGAGAGCCCCTGGGAGCGTGGCAGCAGCGGGGGCCCAGCTGTCTGCAGGGAGCAGCTGTGTGGGCGCTGGGCAGGGCAGTGCCCTGGGTGTGTGCAGGCAGCACAGCACGGTGGGTGCTGCCCCTGAGGCTCTCACAGCACCCTGGGGGTGTGGGATGGGAATGTGCCCACTGGAAAAAGGGGACAAAAGTCAGAAGGCTGCTGATGTCTACTGTGATGTACTCAAAACTGAAAGGGGAGGAATGGAGCATGGAGAGGGAAACGGGGAAACTGGAATATTGCAGCACAGCGGGCAGGAGGGACTTGGAGGCTGAAAATGTCTTGGGACCAAAAAGTGCACTTCTGGGAGCTGCTTCTACTACAAATGAGCCTGTTATTCTGTGCCATGAGTTTGTCCCCTTTGTAAAACAGGGATACTGCCAATTGTCAATCTAATGTTGTGAGTGTGTGCCCATCATTTGTGTGTGCAAGGGCCCAGAGACCCCAGTCAGGGGCTGCATCTCGCTATACCAAGTTTTGTAAACACCAGAAATGCTCAGACAGCTTTAAAAATAATTCATGTACAATTTAAGTGTTTTTATGTACCACTGTAAGGAAGCTGTTAGGAGAGTCCCGGCAATATGCTACAGCTTAAAAAAATAGGACATAGGTGGGAAGTGAGGAAATAACCATGAAATGGCAAGAATCAAATAAATGAAGCTCACAAAGTTTTAGTTCTTCATTATAGACAGAAAATAAACACATATAGGCAGAACTGAAAACAGTCTTTCCTGACCTTTCAGTGCAGATAAAGATTAAAACCAAATAAGACTTGGGATGCTTAGGAGAGAGGAGCACAGAATTAGAATGGATTATGCTGCTCCTGGTGTGAGAATAAAGGTGATCATAAGTTCTTAGTCTATAACTTCTGTGGGTTAATAAGGTACATGTTGTTAATTATGTGATTTGGAATAGCAAAAGGAATATTTGGTGTCCTATATGTGTTTATTTGTGTTTATCTGGCCCAAATGTGATATCTGTTTGTGTGGTGTGGTTGGTTGTAGGTTGGTTTGTTTGTTTGGGTTTTTTTTTTTTTTGGTTGGGTTTTTTTTTGTTTGGTTTTTTTTTTTTTTTTTTTCCAAATGAATAGTGTAGGCAGAGTGCATTCAATCCCAATCTGCTTAGAGGGAGGGTTGTTAAAAGGGAAGTGGTTTATTGATTACTATTTTTGCAGGCTGTGATAGCCTACCTTTATCATTTTAAGAGATTCTTGTTTTGCCCTTTCACTTAGTGCAAGGTCATGGAACAATTGATTTGGCATTTGGTACAATTTGCAGTTAAAGGGATGAAAACCATGGGTGAGGAACTAAAATGGTTGCAGTGTTTGTTTTACTTCTTCCTCCTGCTCGTCTCCCCTCCCCCAAATGATTACTTGCTGCACTTTCAATGAAGATTAATAATCAGATTGTCTGTTTACAGATTTCAGCTTGATCAAATGCTCAGCTGGATCCAACAGTTTTCTCTAGCAGGTGTTGAAGACAGAATATGATTTTTCTGCTCTTATCCACACACACCCTCCCTCCCTTTCCCTTCACTAAGAGAGCAAATCCATGTTATATGCTGTTATCAGAAAGTGTAATTCAACATTTGGGGTGTGTGCATGGTTATTCTTTATTACTTTTTATTTTTAATCCCTTATAAGGCTCCTGTCTAACATTACAGCATTTAAATGGCAAAGTGTGATTTGACTGAAGATAGAATTTTGAATTTATTTTAAAAAACCAAAGGACACCACAAACTAACACCCAACAAACACTCTATGCAGTGTTGTCACAAGCAAAGATGCTCCATTGTGAGCATATTGATTTGACATAATCTCCCTCAGAACCTCCTTCTCCACGGGGGATAGAGAGCTCCAGCTGTAGTTTGAGGGCTGCCAAAACTGGTGGGGATTTTCACGCAGCGTTGATGGGCAGTGGTTTGGCTTTTGTGTTGGAAGCACAGCAGCAGCAGCTCGGTGCCAGCAGCTGCGTTTGACGCTCCTGCCCTGTCAAAGTTCCCTGGCAGCACAGCGGGCGGACGGGCGGGTGTGCCCCGGGCTGAACCCTGCAGCACTGCCCTGGCACCTGCCGGGCTGGGCGGCATCGCCCCCTCTGCAGCA
>VZRX01011140.1:0-28126 GCA_013398075.1 Notiomystis cincta
AGAATCACCCCAAGACAGGCAGTGAAACTCACTTGTTCCTAATTTGACACTTTGTGCAGGCTTTATCATTCACCACATAAAACCAAAACATTCCACAATTCTCTCTCAAACATTAATTACAGGTTTCTGGGTTTGTTATTCTCATCTATAAGATAAGGAGCATATATATTTACCTAGCAAATAGTTACTGTACCCTGTCCCATCTCTCTCTTTAGGTTTAGAAGTTGCTGTGAACTTTTATGGGGAGAAGAGAGGCAGCTGCCATACCTAAGTAATAAGGAAATATTCCATATGAGGCAGGTTTAGTTTAAAAGCTGTTGGGTTATTGGGATAAGCCACATCAAACAAAAGAAATTATTATGTCAAAATAATAAAAAATAATTTTTAAAAGTATTATGGTTCCATAGGTACTTCCCCATGAGATCTTCACTTTGGGTGTTTGTACATCATGTGAATAAATGTGTGGACAATTTCTAAAAACAAAATCCCCATTACTGCATGAAGCTGATATTTCTAGTACCTTCTGAAACAAATGTCCAAAGTCTGTTCAGGTGGAATAACTTTATGAAAGGAAGAAGCTTCAGGATGTTTCTGCCATTTGTTTACTGTCATCATCTGCAAACATTTGGAGCTGCCAGACTCGGATGCTCTTATCTGTCCTTAGGTTTTAACCACACGCTTCTTGCTGAGCACCAGCTCACAGCAAGGAGTTCTGGTCACAGGGCTATCCTCACCTCATGTCTACAGTGTTCAGTACTGACAAATTGCTCTGGAACAAGACTTGGAGTGTCTTGTAGAAAGACTTGGAAAACTTTTTGATCTCTACACTTCCTGAGAAGCTTTTCCAATTAAAAGATTTTTATTCCTTAAATCATCCAGGTAAGAAGTCTACTTGTAACTTGAGAATGATTCACCAGACTTAGTCTGAACAGTGTAGCAGTCCAGGAGCCTGCAGTATTTGAAATGTAGGGAATGCAAAGACATAAAAAATTATGATAATTCTGTAACATTGGAGCAAATCCTTTTTATTCCTCATCATGGTACATTTTTTATGCCTAGGATGAGTGGTACAGTGATAGTGGGCCTCTTTCTCGTTGCCTTTGGGAAAACTAGTCACCTATGGTGATTCTCTAATCTGGCAATAAGTAAGTAACCTGTTGTTTTTTGCATTCTTCTGATGTTTGTTGGGTTTGGATTCTTGTGTTTGGTTTTGATGGTTTGGGTTCTTTTTCCTCTGGATTCTTCATTTGTCTCTCTGAATTTTCATGTATTTTTTCTTTTGACTACCAGTGTCAGATAATTTTTCCATCTAAGGCTTATCTTTATTGGAATCAATCACTCATAAAAACCCAGATCCAAACCTAATCTTTGATCCCCTTGCTCAGATCATAGAATAAGCTAAACAACATTTATGGTGCTGATTTGTGCTATCACATCAAGGACATTCAAATGTGGTTGTCATTAGCTGCCCTTAATTTACCCAGTCCAAATTTCTGCAGATGTTTACATGGAAGATTCTGTGGTAACACAAATCATCTGGAGATACAACACACCCCAAGTAAATAAGCTGGCTGCATTTATGCTGCTGTCAGGCTTAAGAACAGCCATAGTCCCTGATGGTTTGTAGCCAGAGAAGTTGCCATAGGCCTTGGGGTATCCCAGACCTAAAATACTGTCAGTTTTTGGTGCTCCCCTACCCATCTTACTGGCTGACAACACTGCTTTCCAAATCCATCTTCTGCATCTCAGACCAACCTTGCAGTTAGGGATAGATTTTGCCTTGGAGTGTGGAAAATGCTCATTTACATTTCAGCTAAAATCCAGGACTTTTGGGAATTAACAGATAGGTTTTGTTGCAGTTGTTGGGTGTTGAGACGGAGGAATGCCAGACAGAAATGGAGTTTTTTTGTAATTTTAATTTTACAAAGTGCTTTTGCAAGACTGATGCAAATGCTAAGCCTTGTGCTAATATTTGGAATACAAGGAGGAATTCATAATCACATTATGGGAGAGATTAGAAGACTGAAGATGAACCTAAAAATGAGTAAGTGGTATCTGTTCAGTTTACCCAGGAGAAAGTTAAGGGTGATTTGTTCATGTTCTGTTAGGAAAATCAATACATGCTGTCTGGCCTTTTAGTCAAACAGAAAAATGGTGTATCAGGATTTCACTGATGGAAGTAGCCAGACAGCTGTAAAAAGGCATCTGCTTTTAAAAGTATAGATAATTCAGTCCCTTTCCCCCTCAGTTTCCCCAGAAACTGTTAAAGAACAAAAATAAGAGTCAACTCTATAGTCTTAACTGAAATTAGAAGTGCAGGAAGAGAAGGGGCTCCACTCCCAGGCTGCAGGTTTTAATGCTTGGCAAGAAACTGGGAATTTCTAATTGCTGGCAGCATTTCAGAGGAAACATTTGCTTTGTTACTAAATTACATGCATCTAGGGCACTAAAATTATCTACAACTGTAATTCTTTTGTTTTTAACAGCTTCAAAAATATTGCTGTCATGAAACACTCTGTTAATATCCATGTATTTTTCTATTAATAGTTCACATTTGTGATTCACAAAGGTACAGTCAACATACGGATATTCATTTATGTAATAAACTCTTCATCAAAACCAGTATTTTATGCACTTAATTGTGCTGGAATTTTGTTCAGGTTTATGTCTTTTTTTTTTTAAAAGGGCAATAGCATAAATAGGCTGGTGGCTTTCCACACAAATGCTGTTCGCTTTTCTTTTTACTTAAATCATATATCTTACTTAATTTTCCTCTTCTTGCATTTCCAAAATGCTAGGCTACTAGCAGCTGTAACTCAAACAGCCCTAATTTGATCCTAAATGTGTTATACTTACTCTTCGCAGTACTCTGGAGCTCTAGATGAGTTACACTTGCTGGACTGATTGTTACAACTATCTTTTCTGATTAGTGCTGTTGAGAGTTGCATTTATTAAGCCACTCTTACAGTCTGAAAAAATGTCTTTCATCCCTTTTATAGATATGTCTGTAATAACATTTCTACAGTTTGAACTATCACACCTTTTTTTTCTTCCTGCCTTTGAGTCATTCAAAGAGCAGTTCTATGTAGAAAGGCAGGACCTCTGGAGCTGGCCAGAACAGAACTAAAACCTTGTGTAGTTTGCATGTGTTCTTGAAAAAAACCAAACCAACATGATCTGTTCACATCATTTGTCCAACACTCATGGATGCCTTGTGCTACTAAACCATGTAGAGCACACATGGTGGCTACTGAACAGTCTTGCTTGTGTTCCCATGACTTTGGTGGAAGCTCTAAAGAATGTCTCAATTCCAGGTATCTCTACCTGCAGCTTTCCTGAGTTATGTGTACACCACATGTTGTGATTCACCTTGTTGGGTTTGCTCAGCCTGTAAGTTTGATTCCCATTTTTCTCCTTACTTAGAAAATGTGTTGAGGTTCAGACGTCTGTTGTTGAGGAC
Source organism: Notiomystis cincta (assembly GCA_013398075.1). Lineage (NCBI taxonomy): Eukaryota > Metazoa > Chordata > Aves > Passeriformes > Notiomystidae > Notiomystis > Notiomystis cincta. Next base: position 3,461 of record VZRX01011140.1, read on the forward strand.
TCTCAAGCTCCCAGGCTCAAAGCTAACCTGAGAAGGCTAATGAGGGAGTTAAATATTTCCCTGAATATCCCTCTGGGGACCCTAAAGACAGAGATGTGGTTCAATTTGATCAGGATGTGAAACAAAAGCACGTGGTTTCACTCATACCTCATTCAGAATGTCAACAGAAGGTGGCTGAAGTGTTTCTCAGCTGTGTCATCCCCAGTACAGCAGCAACCAAAGCACTGAAAATGCCAAATGTGGCGACACAACCAACAGACAAGAGGAAGACTTAAGTGAAGCCATCAATACAGGAAGGGCAAGAAACATCTCTGCTCTTCTGGAGAACCCTCACAGTAGTGAAGTCCTCTATTTTGAAGGGGCAGCTGAGAGCAGCTTCAGTTACAGTAAGGCATGGTCTATTCATGTGTCCTGTTTTAGGCTGCAGGGAAGAAGAGCTGCAGGTACACAGGTACACTTCCTGTGGATATTTCCCTGGAAAATTTTCACATCTCCAGTTGTAGACTGGTAATTCAGACTAAAAAGTATCCATGGACTTCCTCCAAGTCTTCCTCCATAAACTTGCTTACTTCTCCTAGCCATGTCTTTTCCATACCTCCTGCTGCCCTATTGCTTGAGCTCCCATATATCTCCTGTCTGAGGTCCAGAATCACTCCAGGGTTGGTTTTAATCCCTTACCTTCTGAGCCTCTTCCTTCAGACACTTTTGCTCTATTCTAATCCATGTCCTGTGGAAATACATGCACATGTGATAGCACATTACAGCAGCAAAGAGGGAAGACAACAAAAATATACATTTTACTTTTTCCCTTTTTTCCCCTCTCCAGTAGCATGGACAGAAGCTATATGAAGCTGAACAGATGTTTACAAAATTGGTAATTTACTTGTAACATACCAAGGGTTTTAGAACTTATTTATCCCAAGCCAGCATTGGATACACCCTGTACACAAGGGGAAGACTGCAGCCAGTGAAGGATTCCCACTGAAGCATATGAAGGCAGTGAGAGGCAGAGAGAAATCACCAGATTCTGACTGCACTCCCCCACTCTACTCATTGCCTCACTGATTATCTGGACTGAGCATGACCTGTGATGATAACAAGGGAGAGGAATCTGAAGTGAAGCTGAGCCTGGGAAAAAGGAGGGGTATTTTTTCCCTAAGCATTGTAGTGTTTGTCTAAGTTTCCCAGTACCTAAATCTGTAATTAAATACTAATGCTAATTACCAAGTCTGTTTTGCCCATGACAGTGCATGAGAAGTGATTTCCCTGTCTTTATCATAGCCTAAAAGCTTTCTTGGTCCCCTTCTTCCTGGTTTTGTCCCCATCCTGCTGGTGTGGGAGTGAGTGAGCACCTTGTGGGGACTTGGGTGTTGGCTGGGAGAACCCACCACTGTGGGCAAGTGTGACAATCACAGTATTGCCAGGACAACAGAGCTTATTGAACTGCATTTTCTATGCTTGGAACAAATCTAAAAAATAGCTAAAAAATTCCTTCATAACTAAATGCTGTATTTGTCATTTGTAACTCAAAGGATGGTAATTTTCATCACTTTTAAGACCACAGAATTACAGAATGGTTTGGATTGCACAAGTGTATTCAACTTTGTTGCCTCCTCATTTCAATGAAGCATTGAACTATGACCAAAAGCTTCAATGAGAGAGGAAAATGTTTTGATTAATTGGCCTCCCAGGGCATTTAACCTCAGAATTATGCAAAACTGGGATATGTTGAAAGATGAAAGCATCTGGGACCCATTCTATTTCTTTCATGCTTTTCATTTTTGCCTCCCAGCAGCAGTGTTCAGCACACACAGCTTCCAGCAACGCTCCCACCATCCTCCTCACTCACTGGCCCTGGCTGACACAGAGTTGACCCAAAACCCTGTGGTTAATCAAGAGAGATGCAAACCAGCCAAGCCCCAGGGAGAAAAGCTTTCTGCATTTATCTCCTGTCCCTCCTAGGTACATTGCATCCTGCCTCTCAGGCATGTGGGTTTCTTTGGACATTTTCTGACAGATTTCTCAAAAAGCCTCTGCAAGGCTCCCTGCTCTGTCCCTGGCCAAGATCAGGGCTGTACCAATACCACAAGAGACGCTGTGAACACGAAAAAATGTCACTTAGTGAGGCAGCAGCACCCCTCCAGCCCAGCGGCCACGCCAGGCTCCTCTCCAAAATAATTTCAAGGGACCATCACAATTAAATCCTGCCCTCTCATGAAACCAGCCCCCAAATGAGTTTCTTTCCTGCCAGGGAGGCCTCAAGCACCCTGAAACCCCCACAAAACAAGAGGGAGAGACCAGGTCTTCTGTAGCACCAAAATTCCAGCTTTACATTTTCTTCAAAATCAGGAGCTTTTCATAAAAATGAAGCCTCCAAAAAACATTTGTGCTGTAATGGCACTAACATAAAAGGGTCACAGGTGGGACTGCTGTAATATAGATGAAGTGTAAAGAAACAGTGAAATCCAAATCCCAGGAAAAAAAAAAGAAAGTAGGTCTTTTCTGGGCTTTGACTGGACAAATCTTTATTCTGGACAACTGAACTATTTTGAAATCATAGATATGCCTTAAATCTGTGCTTTATGCAAGTTTAAAACTGCATTTGAAAACTTTCCCAGATATTGAACTCAACACCCTGAAGCTAAGCAGGTGAAGTTACCAGCAATAAAAAAACCTACACTGAACAATTTTTAATCAACTTCAACTTAGTAGCCACAAACTAGATCAGAAGCAATTTCAGTGTTAGAGCTGAAGAATGAAGACTGACAGTACTTCTTTTGGAGTTAAAATGAAATATGGAATGTGGTTCATACATTTTTTGAGATGCAGTATTTAAAAAAGATTACATTCAAAACCCAAGACTTTCTACTCCATTACAATAAAAGATACACTATTCTTCAGCTGCTCTGTTAAACTTTTAACACACATTTTCAAGTCTGGGGAAAAATCCAAACCCAGCACTGAGGCTCCAGTATGGTTCCTTCTTCTTGCTAAACTAAAAATAAGAAATAATAAACACATCCTGACTTTAGCTGCCTACAACACTGCTTTTAAAAAAATTCATAATGGCTATGTGCTTCTGGATTTGAACAGAAAATTTGTCTCTGACACTGATTAGAAAAGATTCTGCAGCACCTGTCACTTACATAGGTACCAGTTTGTTTAAAATGCACTTTACTGAGGATGATTTTCTTCTTAATGCCTTTTTCTTATATACACACTCCCACACACATATGTATATACATGTATTTATTTATATGTAAACAGATATGTACTTTTTGCTTTATACATAAAATATATTATCAGAAAACCTTATAAAACTCAGTGCAGCCCCAAATCTCAGTGTTTCTTAAGGACTTCTCTCTGCATTTATCTCTAAGGCTTGTGATTATCCTCCTGAAGCTCCTCCTATTTCTGTTCCTGGCATAATTTGGCTGGCACCTCTGACACCTGATAAGCCAGCAGATCTGTTTCAGTATGTCCTTTCTGGATTCTTGGGACAACATTAATCTCATCTTCTCAACATTAACCTCAGCTTCAAATATCTAGGGCAGAGAGATTTATGCTGATCACTGCCAGCTCCCACTACAGTCACTGAAGAGAACCAGTCCCTTCTAGAGACCCTGCCCATGTGCCACTGCCTTCCACTGACAAGACAAGGAGCCCTGGCTCAGGTGACCTGGTTCAGATGCAAACATCCAAACTGGCAAGGTAAATTCCACTGTCTGTTTTAGATTTTTATTCATTCCCTGCTATTAATATGCTCAAGATCACAAAAGTGTACATTTTCACAATTTATCACTTTCAGCTGTAATGCTTTTGTATTCCTAAACACAAATAATATGCAAATCATTAAAAAGCCCACTACAAAAATACATACTTTTTTGGGTATATCTGTTTGTACCAAAACAAGAATAAAATATAGACAAGTCTACTGATAACTCTAAATGTTACTGTTGATAGGTAACAAAATAGGTAACAATACTCTACACTTAGCTATTATAGCTTTTCCTCATGCAGAGCAGAACCAAATCTAAAATAAGAACATCATTTCATTCTGTGAAAGGACTCTTTTAATAAATAAAAGTACTTGCTATGCAGGTTTTGATGAGATGAAAATATTACACCTATCAAGCCTTCTTAATTAAAATCTACAAATCATTCAACAAAACTGAACTCAAACTTTCAGGAAACAAAACGGCTACAATACAAAACTCAGGCGTTTGTATTTATAAATATATATATACATATACACACAAATAAAAGGAGCCTAAGGGATAAAATAGCTTTCCTTTACTCAAAGGAACTGAGCACTCTCCACCAACTCGAAGCATTAGCATGAAGATACTTCATACAACTGCTTTAGCTCCTGCAGGCTCTGTTCCCATTTTTGCTACTAGCTTGCATTTTATCTTGCAGGTTTAAAACAATAAACCTGCCTCTCCCCCTACCTCTAGGATAAGGAAAGGAGAGGCTTTGTTTCTTAATAAACCTCACCCTCTTCAATACCACCATTAGCCTGTGGGATTGTGAGCTTTTCAAAACATTTTGCAAGATCTAATACTTCTTCAAGGTCCCTTATTTTGAAATAATCAAAACACATTGATTCTTTTAGAAAACAGAAATGAGCAAAATGTTCCATGTAGGAAGGTATATCTCATTTACTTGTCCTGGACAGACTTCTTCACAGAGGTCTAAATTACAGTCTTAGGCAAGTGAATTAATACATAATCAGAGGATAAAACTTGTATGCAGCACTGCTGAATTCACATAATCACTAGAAAATTAGTATTTTCTGAAAATGCAGTGTTTGTGCATGTATTCCATGCACAGGTTTCTCAGATGAATTGCAAAGGAAATCTTGGCAGGTAATGCTGAAATCAGCCCTTAAAGGATTTACAAGTTGTCAAAAGCCATGCACAGCCACTGGGTGTAACAGCTGTGTGTGACCTATTAATGCTGCCCTTTCTACCTCGGAGAAAGCTATGTACTTTCCTCACTTACACAGGAGACCTTCCACTCATCTGGCACAGCATTCTTGTCTGTTGAGTTCTGTCCTCCTGTGTAACAATTCTCCACCTTCAGGGATCCCTGCTGGGTGCAGACAGCTCCATTTCCCACATCTGAATAAGTACAGCCTGCAGCTGCTTGCTCTGCCCATCTCTGGAGAGAGGCGTTCCAGCAACAAAGGAAGCCAAGAGGATTTGAAGCAGCCATGCAGAGGCCTCAGTTTATATCCTCCCATCCCAAGTCAGTGCAAGTTAAGTGGCTTGGAATATAAGCTGTGGGACCCTAGGAATTGCTTCCTCTGTGATTCATCTATCCAGCTAGAGACAGACAGGAGCAGGGAAAGGCAGTCATTGCTGTAGGCACTTGAGTTTAACCCATCCATGGATGTCAGAATAAACCCTTAGGCTAGCAATGGAAAACCCTTTGCCTTTGTTGTCAGGCAGTCCAGTTTTTTGTCTGAAAATCTTCAAATGTCCTTTTTTTTTTTTTGCCCCAGACAGTATAGCAATATATTTTATGGTTTTTATGGCTGACTGATGGTGAACTGAGCTGCAATGGGAAAGCAAAATGTTTACACAATAAACCCATAAATCATCTTGTAATCATTAATGAGCATTCTCAACATTTTACTGCTGCTGATTAGAAACCTTATTCACTGGAATTGGTCACTCACTATACTATACAAAGGAAAAAAAGAAGTCACTGGTCCTTCACGTTCTGAAAAGAGGGATGTGATAGTAGTGGTCATCCTCAGTCAGGAGCGAAATCTCATTCCATTCCCTTCGGTATTCATCTGGATGGTTTACTTGAAATTCCTCAGTATTAAATCTGTGCAGTCTGTAAACTCGTATCTTTACTTGAAGTAAGTATCCAAGAAGAAACAGGTCAACCTAAAAATGAAAGAAGTCTGTAAGACATTTGTTTCTAGACTTCAAAAAGTAAACTGAAGACAATCCAAGTTAAGGGAAATCATTTAACTTCAAAACAGCAGACAAGGAATAAAAGGGGCCCTTTTGCAAGTGGAGTAAGAAAATTAAAAGTTTGAGGGCATTCCCAACCGCCCTTCCATTCTTTTTTGCAGGTAGAGGAAAACATTCCTCCTCCACCTGACACTATACATAACCTGTTCCCAAGACAGCTCACAAAGCTATTTGGGGAGCAAACAAGGACTAGCTTGATTGATACACCTTGAAAAAATGGGAAGCCTGCCACCTTGTGATCACTTGCTACATGTGGAAAATGTAACAGCAAAAGGAAAAAGGTTCCTTGTACTTCACATATATGAAACTGGAGAACTGGCATCTTCTTGCAGTGGATTGCTTAATCAGTATATCCTTGGGCATAGTCAGACAGAGCAGAACTTGTCCAGTTAAAATCAAACTGCTCCTAAGGCTGACTGCATCACGTAACAGTTGACTGATAACTGAAACTGATTATAAAAAATAATGTCAGCCATTGGAAAGTGAAACCATTCGTGGAGTGGCAGTGTGCAGTTTAGATGTCAACACTGAACTTCTCACTAATTATAAAACAGGAAACAAAAACCTTAACATATAAAGGTGATTAGTAGAGTTCTCATAACCTACTCTTCATAGACATTAGATCTCATGAGAACCAAAGGGTGAGAAGAAAATAGAGTGATGCTATAGGGTTTGGCATGGTGGAACAGATAGGAAAAGCAAAACAACAGGTCAAAGCAGCATAATTTTAAATTATTTGACATATCAAAGTTATTATTATTATTCTAAACTATGTCTTATTGATAGCCTGTAGCATTTATTTTTGGTCCACTCTTCCTACAGTTTTCTTTTCCTGGAAGATAAATGGTTATCCTCAGTCTACTTCCCCAAATCTCTAAGAAAAAAAAAAAAGGGTCAGCTGTCATGGATGATGTATGATATAATCATCTAATCACTACAGAGATGGAGTAAGTTTTGTGATTTGTTTTTCATTTATATCCTTACCTGGTCTAGGCAAATAGAGTCACCTATGGAGTTCAGATGATTCATCATGAAACTCAGAGGGTCAGACGAAGAGTCACGAGCGAAGAGAAGGCTAAAAAGGTTGTGTACACGTCCTTCCCTGCTCTTAATCTGCTCATAGGCTTCGACAACTTCATAGAGCATGATGAATTTTATGGCCTCATATAGTTTGTATTCCTTGCTTTCATCAGAAAACAGTGTATTACACATGTTTCCTCTTTCTTCATGATCTCTTGTAGCACTTATTTCAGCCCACTGGAAAGCACACAGAAGAAGAATACTAATGAAGTTATTAAGAATTCTATTTAACACAAAAGATCAAAACAGGAACAGAAGCCTGGTCTAAGTATAAAGCACCTATTAATCAAAACAGCCCAGGCACAACAGCATTTGCAGGCAGCAGCCCCCAGTCTGACCAAGGCCAATGGTTTGAGGTTCAACAAGGCCAAGGGTTGGGTCCTGCACTGGGTGACAACGACCCCAGGCAGCACTGCAGGGTGGCTGGAAAGGGCCCAGTGGAAATGAGAAGGTGCTGGTCAACAGCAGCTGAACATGATCCAGCTGTGCCCAGGTGGCCAAGACGGCCAGTGGCATCCTGGCCTGGACCAGTAATTGTGTGGCCAGCAGGACCAGGGCAGTGATTGTCCCCTTCTACTTGGCCCTGGTGAGGGCACACCTTGAGTGCTGTGTCCAGTTTTGTGCCCCTCACTATGAGAAAGACATTGAGGTGCTGGAGTGAGTCCAGGGAAGTGCAGCAGAGCTCATGAAGTGTCTGCAGCATGTGAGGAGCAGTAGAAGGAGCTGGGGTTGTTTAGCCTGGAGAAAATAAGACTCAAGGGGAAATCTTATAACTCTCTACAACCACCTGAAAGGGTGTAGCCAGGTGGAGGTCAGTCTTTTCTCCAAACTAGCATGCCATAGAACAAGAGGAAAAGGCCTGAAGTTTTGCCAGAGGAGATTTAGATTGGAGAAAATTCTTCATCTAAAGTATTGTCAAGCATTGGAACAGGCAGTCCAGGGAACTGGTTGAGTCACTGTCCCTGGAGATATTTAAAAGTGTAAATGTAGCACTTGTGGACATGGTTTAGTGCTGGGTTAAGGGCTGGACTTGATAATCTTAAAGGTCTTTTCCAACCTAAATGATTCTATGATTCTATGATGATGGAGCTGGCAAAAGCAGCAAAGAATCCTGTTAGTAAAAACATCTCACTGGCCAAACACCATCTTTATAAAAATAAAATGAAGTTGGGAGCTAGACCCCATGCCCATTAATAGCATAATGCATCAGAGCTTTGCTGTGAAACTGTACAATTTGTTAATTTATTCATTCCGTTGACTTGGAACTTTTTTCTTTAAAATGCATTTTAAATGCTTTGTGCACTAACATCAGCTAAAAAAACTACAACAAGCTAAAAATAAAAGCCAAATAACCCAACATTGGGAAATGCAAAGAGCAACCAGAACAAAATGATAACTGCACATAACAACTTCCAGGCCCATCTCAAGAAGAGGCAGCTGTCACTTTGGCACAGCAAGGGTGCGGGTGAGGCACTTGATCTGTATTTTAATTCTCTCTTTTTATTACTAATGCTTTGTTTCTAGAGCTTAAATTACTCTGGTTGAGGTTTTGGTTTTTTTTTTAATTAACAATTACTATCACTGCAGATGCACAGAAACCCCAGAGGAGCTCAAGAAAGGTGCAAGGTCTTGACAGGCCCACTCTCTATCTCTGTTTCAGAAAGCTTCAGGGCTACTAAATCTCCTCAAGTATAAAATATGTAAATAAGAACTAAAATCCTAGGTTGGGAATGACAGCAATCTGGCAATGCTGAGCAGAGGAGGTGGTGAGGCTAACAGGTCTTTGTAATCAAGTGCTTAAGCTTACAGAGAGAAATTATAACAAAAATGGATAATTAAAGCATTTAATGGGAATGGAATCAAAGAAAATACAATAGTTTTAGAAGAAAATGCACTTTTTGTTTGCTCCTTCCCAGCTGGGGAGGGAATCCAGAAACATCTCATACAGCATGTTTATTTTTAATCAAAATGATGAGATATTGCAGGAGCTACTTGATGTCAAGGACTAGCCATGGGGACAGTGGCCTCCCTAGCTTGCAGGGGACTCCTGAGTGCTTGGCCTAGAGGACCACCAAAAGCTGGAGAGGTGATGGTCTTCCCAGCAACTCAGCAGTCTGAACCTGGCAAGGACGCTGACTGCCCCACAAATATGTAACCAGGAGCAGTTCCTTCATGGTGTCTGAACCCATTTCTCAGGGATTTTATTCCTCCCAATCATCTCCTTGATACTCACGTTTGTCTTTAATGCCTCCATACATTTGCGCAACTTCCCAAAGGCATTGGGACCTGTGTATCTTTCTGGCCCAAAACTGTACTGCTGAATCCAGTTACAACCTTGAGAATACAAAAGCTTTTCAGGGAGCTGGGAGAAAAACAAAAAGCAAGCTAATTGTAGCCATAACGAGAAGCAGAGGATAAGGTTATATAAACTTGTCTACATAGAATTTATGATGTGGTTCTATCAACTGTTTGTACAGTTCAAACAACAAAGTAAAATGGACCTCACAACTCAAATGCTATGAAGGAGGATCCACTTAACTGCCAAGTCCTTAAGAAACTTTTAAAACAGGGCTAGCCATAAAAAGATGAAAATATGGTCTCAGCAAAATATATAACCCACACTCTGGAAAAGCTGGATACTTCTAAATTCAGTGAGGTATTTTGGATTACAGACACCTTCCAGTCTGCACATACATCTCTACAGGCAGAAGCTATAGATCCCTCCTCCCTGCCACTATCTCCTATACTCCTGGAGCCCAGGGCAGGATTCCTGCTACTCCAGTAACACAGCAGCTCCCAAGTGAGCCACTGAACTTTGCATAGAAGTGGATGAGAAGGATTCAAATAACCTGTTTGTGTTAAGGGAGTGACATCTAGCAGGATGTCAGTAAATTTCATCCATCCACTTTTACCTTTTTGGGTTTTTTACCTAATTTAGACTCAGGTTCAGATTGGTGTATTTAGATCAGGGAGAGTTTTTCAATTAAATGTAGTTCAATGGACTTGAAAAACTTCTCTTTAAATTCTGATAATAATTCTCCACTTCAGTAGCCAATATATCACTTTACACACTGAACAACTTCTGCTATGCATGCACAGCTGAAATATGTTCATTTAGGAAATTAATTTTACCTTCAATATATCTCTTTCCTTCATCCACGAAGGAAAAGGAATGCCATGGCTGAATATCTGAAAAAGCACCGCTCTTACTACACTGTAGTTGTCCTTCCTGACTTGTCTCAGGTATTTAATATGACAGCTCCTAAACAATTCTTCATATGCCTAGAAAGAGACCAGGAAAAATGAGCAATAAAAAATGTTAAATCTTGGAAAAAAACCCATGTTGTTTGAAGTCCAATTCCAAACTACTCATAAGAGGGAGCTAGGAGAACAAGAGAGTGTATTTTTAAGATTTATATACACAGACATGATAAACACCATGTTTTTGTAAACACCTTAGACTGGTGCTGCCCCTTAAGAGTGATTCTGCATTCTTTCCAAACCCAGCAAGTTGTCCAAGTCTCTGCACTGCTGCTACTGTAAACATTCACATGGTCAACCAATTACAGCAGATCGGCAAAGATTTCTGTGCCATAACAGCATTAACCTCAACCTTTACAATTTCTACTGACATGGGAGAGGCAGCAGTGAAAGGGCAGGAATGGGTATCTGGAGAAAACTCTTCCTGGCAAAAACATCTCCTTACATTGACCTGAATCCATTGTGCAACACTGACCTGAGGCTGAGCAGATCTGGCAGCTCTGTGCTGAAATGGATGGCCCTTGGTCCACCTACACACTCTGCATTACCTCTGGCTGCCATCTGAGCCCTTGTTGAGACAATTCTGAGTAACAAACTGGCAGAGAATTGGAGAGAGGACTCCACAGTCCCACAGGCTGCTCCATCACTTCCAGTTTGCTTCCTGAAGGAGGCAGCAGGATTGTCTCAACCCCTTGTCCTCTTTTCTCTTGTTTGCTTTATCACCCCATCCCACCACCAATTCTCAGCTGCCCTCTGTCTCCTTACTTTCTCAGCTGGAATAGTAAGCCTATTAAAATCTTTCTGCCAAGGGAGCATCCTGCTACTTCAGCAAGCTTGAGTGCCTCAGAGCAGGCCCCTTCTGATGACCTGCTTTATCAGCTCACCATCTGGGTGGACCACATCCAAAATAAGATATGACATCCAGCACAAAAATGGGAGAGGGACTGCTTAGCTAGGACAAGGTGAGAAAGAGGGAGAGACTAGACAAACTTGGTACTGTTCTTTTGGGGACAGCAAGCATGTTAAGCTGGTTAAGGATCTCACAAGACCTCATCCTAGAATGTGCTCCTTACCATGGCAACTTCTACCTGATGTAACCAGACCATCTACTGGCTGCTCCATACACAGGAGTCTCCTTTTCAGGTCTGATCATCCAGAAGGCTTACTGATCTTCTGAAAGGCCTTTTGCCTAATGTGGCCTTGCAAATTTATGAGAAGCTTTGCTATCTTTCATTATTTGCTCCTCCAAATAGTTTTTGGACTTGTGTTTTGTTCTGTGAACTTTTGGCAGTGCTGTGTTCTTGCACTTAATGTGGCAAAATTGGATCTTTTCTCTGTTCATCGCTTTAACGCAACTTCAGCTTTTTGAAAACTGTCTTCTTTTTTCTACAACTCCTTTATGCTAATGTTTATCCTTACCATCTTCTTTTTACCCTTTAAGTCCTTCTCTGACTTAATTTGCCCTGTCATTCTGATTCCATGCCCTAAAGCCACACACATGTCAGATACACTGGTGCAGTTGAACTGCCTGCCTTGCCAGCAGCGCCCTGTGCAGGGGAAGACACCGGCACAGAAGCACCTGGGCTGGGGTGCAGAGCTGGAGCAGAGGGACTGTGTCCAAAGGCATGGGATGGCCACCATACAGCACCCCAAGCTCCCTGCCTGCTGGGCACCACCAAAGCTGGCACAAGTCAGATGCCAGCTCCTGCCCTGCCTGCTGCAGTGACAGCACCTAAGACCAAATTATTTGGGCTTTAGCACTGGGGATGATTTTTCCCGTTAAGGTTGCTGTGTGCGTTGCTGGTGCCAGAAGAGGGAATTCAAAATACAGACAAGACTAAAACCTGATCTACATTTTGACCTGTACTGCTGCACTCTTTATTTAGACCCATGTCCATTTTGCTTTTTGTTTGACTAACCAGGGTAGCAGGCTTTGCTCACTGCTGCAGCTGTCTGCATTGGGAGTGCTGTTTTCTTTGCTGGTTCTCCCCTGTCCTCATGCAGAGATTAAAATTTAATTCTTACCTCCCTCATCTGTTTGGCCTGCTTTGTTTCTCCTTTCCATTCTCTTGCACTATAGCCAAGTAGATCAACCTCTGGCAGCACGCTGAGATTCCCTAAATTGAGATTGATTCACAGATTAGTTATGTTCTGCTGTTCTGCATCCAAAGGGAAGTTGCTAGGGTGATTAATGAATGTGGAGTGACAACAAAATGCTTACTTATGAGTTTCCTCTGAAGGTAGTTGCTCCACCTGAAATATAAATGATAAAACAGGTGTCAACAAGAAGGTCTTGAAGGTCAGTATTTACTGAAATAAGCAACACTGTGGAAGATTAAAGTCTGCATAATAAAAACCTACCATTTCAGTAGCTGTGCTAAAAAGCTGTATAGCCTTCTACAATACCAAAAAACAGCAGTGAGGAAAGACATGCTTAACATTAGCTGCACTTTCACTTTTTGCCACATGAGACGCAAGGATTCCTTGCTGGCTGTTTTCCAGGACCACACCTCATGCCTTCCTAAAATAGGGATAAAAAGAGAGAGGGGAAAATCTTATCACTATTTTGAAGTACTTGTTTCTATTTGTTTTCTTACAAAAAGAAAGATCATCCAAGCATTATACTACTTCAAATGAAACATGAAACGTGACGTGCAAAAGATTAGTATATTTTACTTATTACACATAATTTAGATACTGAGTTTTTCAAGTTTCTAGGAGTTTGGGTGCACATAGTTCACATTTCCATGCTTTCCTGCACACAGTGAAGGCTACATATATAGTTACAATGGAATCACAGGAAGACTGGTATCAAAGCCATGCTCAATAACAAAAAAAAACTCCACCAAAATTATTATTTTTTTTACTTCAGGATGTGCTGATCTAGAGACTTGTACTGTCATTATTTTGACTCTAAGTCATGGCTTTAAAGACCAGGGGTTCGTAGGATTTACTTGTAGTCAACAAATGGGCCATATAAGGCAATATTAGCTGACTAAGCATCATATGACTGCCTGGGGAATTAAAGGAATGTTCCTGCCTCAATTTGGGTAAGTTTAGGGTCAATTTAAAACTCCAGAGAAAGATCCTCCCTAGGGATTTGGTAGAAAGCTCAGGAGATCACCACAGAGGAGGTGCACGCTCACTGTTCTTCACAGACATAAACAAGGACAAGATTCTGTCGCTCCCTTGGCATTACAGACAAGGTTAGGGAAGGTTATGGTTGTCTCTTGTTGATAAGAAGACCTACAACTCAGAGAGGGCCTGGAGACTAAATAGTTGAGAAAGGCAGTATCTGCTACTTAAGTGAGAAATTTGTCCTCTGGAAGAAATTTGAGTATAGGAAATTCCCAGAGCTCATGATGAACAGCTGCTCTGTTATTAACTTATTTATTGATTTAGTACAAAACCTTAAGAGAACTCCACTTTTCATAAAGGCATCTGCAGGCTGAAAGAAGGCTGAAAAGATCCTTCTCCAGGGAGTCTACAGAGGGGATTACTCATTCCACATAGTTTTATGTCAGAGCAACCTCTGCCCCTCCTGGCTTAAACAGGAAGTTTAAGAGGGGCTCAAGTTTTCCAAGTAAGTTAAGCCCGTGCACTGTGGACAACAATCCAGTCAAAGAGCTGCATATCAATTCCAACCTTAGCAACAAGATAAACAGTCATGCACTCTTTTTTATGAGCACTGTTGCATATGTACAGAGCACTGCTGATACTTGGCCTTTCCCAATATTCTGTTGTTTGAAGAAGTTTCATTACGAGATGTTGTATGCAAATCATCTGGTGCTGAGACCCAGACCTTGTCTCTCCTGTGAACTAAAGGCAGGTTTAGGAGCTGTAAATGAGAAGATGTCAATAAAAATGTAATCAAAGGTGGGGTTGGGGTGCTAGTTCTGAAGCTCCAGAAAATGTTTATTACTGATGCCAAGTAACAGACAACAAAACATCAACTGTAAGGTTTGGAAATGGAAAACCAGACACTCCCACTCAGGGCTCACACACACGAATACACACACTCACTTCCTGCTGAGTGGTATCCATAGGCACATTCTCCATAAGCACACAAACCTGGAGAACAACTGAGAAATGACAATCCCAGCAGAAACAAGCCATCACAATTTTTTCTCTCTCTTTTTTAGGATAAAGGCATCAGCATTGAAAAAAACCTCACTGAACTGTGAGTAACTGAACCTTCTGTCCACTAGAATGGAACCTGATGGCTCACAGCTGTTCAGCCCATGGATCAGTGGGTATTATGGATTAACACTGTTGTATGCAAACCAATGATGATTGAAATTAACACCAATTTAAATATACAGTATCAAAGTGATGTTGCAGCACACTTTCATTTCATTACTTAAAATGACTGTATGGCCCACTCCCACATTTGATTTTAAAGAAACTGTATGCATAAAAAAATCAAGAGATGTTCCATCTGTTAAAATGATGTACTTTGCATTATGGAGTACCAAGAGATACACGTGAATGCAAAATTTCTTCCTAACCCCTTTTACAGGCAGAAAGATGAGAACTGCGCATCAGCTTTTAAACTGCATCAAGCAATCTTTTGAAAAAGTTTTTGGTGGTAATAATCCTGAAAAAAACTTCAGGCCACTGGAGTTTAACAAGCTCTCTTTGAATGCATACAGTTAACAGGTGCTTGAGCAACTGCTCTTCAAGGAGTGCTGGGGAGCACAGGCTTACTGATATCCATCAGAAACACAAATCAGTGTCAGAGGACATGAGATAACCAAATAGTTCTCACCCATTTTTATTTAATATGAGGGATTTATAAATGGGTATTTCCCTAATAGAAAGCCTAATGGGCGATGGGAAAACCTGCAAACAAGTGAATTTGAGTATTTTTTCTACACTTGTATTGCAGCATACCTTGAACTTTATGATCTTTCCCTCCTGTCATGGGAAAGCTGCTGTTCAAACATCACTTTGTGATTCAGTATAAGACTTTCAGTGCTTATGTCACTCTTAGAAATTAATTACATTTTTTATTCAAGTAAATGACATTTAGAAGTAGCAGTTGGATCACAAAGTGCTGCTGGCAAAAATATATCATGAGCATAAATTAAAGAAGGCGGCAGCTTAAAATAGATTTTTCCACCTTTCTCTCTGCACCCTCCAAAAGTTTTCAGAAACCAATGAGCAATTAAATTAATAACACATTAGTTGGGGGAATAAAATACACCCACAGATTTTTAAACCAAATCCATTCCCTGGGATACAGGCACAATTCATCCTGTTCCTGAGGAGGCAGCATGGCAGGAGCAGTCGGTGCTGTGACCAGCTGCTGGGCTCCCATCTTCCTGAAGACTGACAGCGAGCATCAGCATGACAGGGAGGCCTGACTGTTGTGCCATGCAGAAATTTGGAAGAATAGAGGCTGAACAGTGCTGGAGTAGGAGCTGACAGCAGTGTTTATCTTACAATGCAAGTAGTACACCATGTTTTCTTTTCAGGCCACATCAGCTTCCTGCTGGTGCCAAGCCTTAAGCTTTTACCCCCACAAAGTCAGCGAGAGAGACACACACAAGAAGAAAACCAACAAAAAAGGCCAGAAAGAAAGGTAAGTAAGAGACATCTGCAGCATCTGTTTCATTCTCAAGTAACTCAGGAAGAATCTCAAAAGGCTTTGCTTCACAGTTTGACTCCCTCACAACGTTTTTGGAGGGTGCCACCTTAAATATACATAATTGATGAAATGCAAAATGTCAAAGAACAGCTTAGGAACTAGCAGACCACACTGTATGCATTACTGAATATTCCAGCATGTCTGATGGCACAATCACCCTTTACTGTTTTTCTCCATGCCATTAACAAGGCCATCAGAAAGATAACAGTCTTCCCAAATTAAAACCTGACAGAACAATTTCTTTTTGGGACGTTCCTCTTCCCCGTCTCTAGGTACTGAAAGCAGGACATAGGACTTGTCACCATAAAGTGGCCAGGTTTCATACTCCCATCACACAAAATTATGTTCCTAGTTCCCAAAGAGCAGGTATTCCCTCATTCAAAGAGGGAGGCAGAACATGGGACCCCTCTGTCCCAGCCCTTCTGCTGCCCCACCTGTACCACTCCTCCTCCCTCCTCTGTTGGATGCAGAGCTAGCAAGGGAGACCCCTCAACTGAGGCAGGCAAGTCTCAGCATGGAGCTCCAAGTCTGCTGGTGCTCAAGGTGTGCATGCAGGGATCTCTTCAAGTTGTTGCACATTGCTTTTTTCCACATTCTACACCATCTGTACCAAGGTATTTTACAGAAAAGGCTAAATCCCTCTTCTAGGGGAAAACAAACTTACCCTTATAGAACAGGCACAATCAGGATGCACATGTGTACACAGACCTCAACTGAGTGAGCCAAGAGGGGGACACAGAAAAATTATTAATAATTATACAAATTCAGTACCTACAAGAGATTACATCCCATTAGAGTTTAGAAGAGAGAAATATGCCTTTTTAAGTGGTGCCAAGAGATCACAAATTCTTTGATATCCCTGTTTATTATCACCACCACATCACAAAAATAAAAAATACTGAAAACAGATCAAACACATACCAACATACGTGAGATTGCTTAATCAATAACTATTTCATTACAATCCCCTTCTTTTACAGAGTAAAGCAATGTCAACTTGTTAAGCAACATTCACCTGTTCTAACAAACAGGAGAGATGAGGCTCTCTCCTTGGTATGATAAGAAAAAGAAAATAATTTACAGGCAAAGCTGGTAATCATCAGCGACTTATCCAAAGTTCAATGATGTCTGCTGATCAGATCTCTTCTACTCAAAAAATAAAAAAACCAGAATCTCAGCCCCAAACCATAAATAGAATCACACAATTACCTAGAAAACAGAATACTTTTGGTAACACATTTGGCCCATCAGTGCAAGAAAGGTTTTATTTACACAGCTGTTCTGCACAGAGCTGTCCCAAGTGCCCTCTTAGCTCCCTTGGGCTTTTTTTCAGGAAAATATGGGGAATATAGAGCTGGCAGCCTTCTTCATACTCCTTGATCATCAATGGGAACTGCTGGTGTTAATGTATCTATCCAGCTGTGACATGCACTTATTCCTACAATGCAGAACAACCATAATGTGTTCTTACCTACTGGGTGATTATCTAAAATATACCCTATTAGAATTACCTTTATAAACCCAATTTCAGCTATATAATCAAGATAGTAATGCATGCCTTAGCCTGCACATACCATTTTCTCTGTACAAATGCCTAGGAGAACAAAAGGAAAGCTCAGTTCTTGATTTCACATACAATTCAGCTTCCTTTTTAAGGCACAGGGTGCTTCATCCAAGACCTTCCAATGAAGAACGCTTAGCCACACTTCCATTTAAGTAAGAAAAAACATGAGAGAAGCCTTCTGAGAATTTACAGTCCAGAACAGTGGACGAGAAATACATGAAAAGCATTTCATGCCATTAAAAAACCATGAATCCCTCTAAAACTCTTATTCCTGAGTTTAAAAAAAAAAAAAAAAAAAAGAAAATAACGTCCTTTTAAAGAAGGAGCCTCTGAAATCTCTGCTACTGTTTTTCCTTAATGTGGAAAAAAATCTGTTCCCATTCAGAACTGCTATTTAATGCCTGTACACTTCAAACAGAACTTACGTAAATGCACTAAATCTATTATTTGAAAGAAGCCCACTCTAAGAATTCTTATTCTGCCTGCTGCAGAATTGCATGTTGACTCATCCCTAATGCCACTTCATGGTTGTTTCACAATTCTCAAAATGCCTTTTTTTTTCCTTTTTTTTTTTTTTTCTGTGCTGAATCCAAACTGACAGAATAAAGGAAATACTTTCCTCCTGAATATCTTAAGTCTAGCTGACAGGTATAAATACCTTGGGGTTTTTTATGGTGATATGTCTAGATAACTGAAACCTGGATAGGGGGAGAAAAGAAGTCTTACTTAGCAATAACAGTAATTTTCCTCCTCCTGATTTTTAGATGTTGTTTGCTAAACAGCACAAGACTTGCACCTACCACCCAACCCTCCAAGGATGCAGAGTCATTAGGTGCTCAGGAGGCTGGGGATACCACAGGCAGCATCCTTCCTGGTCTCTCCAGAGGTGCAGGGCAGCCCCACTCCTGGGGTTCCTCAGTGCAAGGAAGCACCCTGGCTCTGCCTGTATGCTTTGTAAGCACACAACACAGGACAGTCCAAAGAATTTTAAGCTACCTGTTGATAAAAAGTTATGCCAACTGATATCCAGGAAAACAGCAGGATCAAGTAAACCATGATAAACAAAAAAATCAACTCTTCTGAGCTTGTTTACTGTCCAAGGAGAAAGCCAGCACCATCTCACCAAACCACATCCATGTCACTCATCGTCCCCACCTCTGTACAGGGTCTGACTGCTGCACCCCACACAGATTTTGTGTCTGTCTTCAGAGCATGGCCCTCTCCTAAGTGTCCCCAATTCCGTGTGCAGGCCGTGCAGAGCTGCGTATTTTTCATGTGGATTAGTAATTACATATAATTTATGATTAATAATCACAAATGATTTATATCTCCTGGTGGTGCACCAGATCACAAAGCTTGTATGTGCAGAGGTTATTCCAGCAGTGTTACCTGTTTGCTAGGGAGTTTTACTTGTGTCTTGCCCTCTTTTCAAGACAGATTAGAAGCACAAAGTAAAGCCAAAGAAAGCAAAATATTGAAGCTATCCCTCTGAATGCAAATGGCAGAAATTGGTCTTGCATCTCTTCCTCTCTGCCTCTCAGTGTCCAGTCTGACGAAAGCCAAAACTTCAGCTTTATTCCGCAGAGCTCATGGTATTTGTATGGAAGCAGCTGGAGTGTTTAAACCCTGCTCACTCTGCCATTTCAAGGGCAACACTTTCAAACTGGCTTATTTTAATTAGCTCAAGCACACAGGAGTCCTCTGCCTTTTTGTGAGAGTGCATTACCAGGCACTTCTGGCCTAAAATATTACCAAAAAACAGCATACTGAAAGGTAAAACTGACTCCATCAAGAGAGTAACTGAAATTTAAGTTATCGCTCGGGGTAACACCAAAGTCATAGCAAACAGAAAAATGTGATTCAAGAACTCAGAATATTCTGTGTGAGAGCTCTCTACTTGTAAAAGCACATTATTGTTACTAGTAGTAGTATTAATAAAATTATGTAAAATAATATCACAATATCATCATCATTATTGGCATTACTAATGCACAGCTGGTATTTTTACAGGCATTTGGATGCAAGAGAAGTTTCAAGTGAAGCACTCTAGACATGAGTTGCAGGGATCAAGAGACACCTCTGCATTTGCACAAACTGCCTAAAAACTGGACAGTTACATGGCAAGGACTAAATAAAATACAGATCATGCAGCTCTGTAAAAATATAGTTAAGTGTGACCCTGCATACTGAGCTCTTTGCATGGGGCTGGCACTTGGCAGAGGCACAACTTCCTTTCACTTGTAAAGTAAGAAAATTAAATACAAAGTACTGGATAGTTTGTGACATGGAACAGCACAGTATAATTTTTATAGGTCTTCATTTATATGAAATCCCCTATTTTTAAGGCCTTGGCCTTTGGCAAGAACGTCACAGATGAAATTCATGTGCAGGAATGAAACCAGAATCGAAGGACAATAAACATATCTCCAAGCTGCTCACAAACAAGCCCATGGCATGGTGGTGTGCTCAGAGCAAAACTGGGAAAAGGGGTAGGGCCTTCTCTTTCTCCTACAGACAGACCTGAACCAAGTATTTCAGTTTGCAAAACACTGATTTTGCACAAACTTGGCAATTAAACCTCGCTGACCATTTGAGGGAGACAATTCTGCCCTCCACTGTTGTGAGACCCCACCTGCAGCACTGCATCCAGCTCTGGGACCCCCAGCACAGAAGGATGTGGACTGGATGGTGCAAGGTCCACGGAGGAGGCCATGAAGATGATGAGGGGGAAGAAGCACCTCTCTTATGAGAGCAGACTAAAAGAGCTGAGGTTGTTCAGCTGGAAGGCTCCTAGAAGACCTTATAGCACCTCTCAGTACCTAAAGGGGCCTACAAGAAAGATGGAAAGGGACTTTGTAAAAAGGGATTCAATAATATAATAAGGAGTAATGGCTTTAGACTGAAAGAGAGCAGGCTTAGGTTAGATATTAGGTAGAAATTCTTCCCTGTGAGGCTGGTGAGGCACTGGTTCAGGCTGCCCAAAGAAGCTACTGATGTCCCATCTCTGAAAGTGTTTAAGGCCAAGTTGGATGGAGTTCTGAGCAACCTGGTCTAGTGAAAGGTGTCCCTGTGCATGGCAGGGGGTTGGAACTGATGGTCTGTAAGGTCCTTTCCAACCCAAACCTTTCTATGGTTTCCCTGGTGGCAGCTGACCTGCAGGCAGAGCCAATGCCTTGATGCTGCTTTGCTACACAGATACAAGGGCAGGCTTGGTGATGGTCTCAGCCTCAGGGACACCATGTCATATCAAGGCACTGGTTTGATGCTAAGGTACACATTTCTCACTTTCATAGCATCATTTACCCAACATGACTACCCTGCCCTGGAAACATAAATGCTGAACACTTAAAATATGTGGAAAACCTCGACAACATATTGTGTATGGACAAGGCACCTGAGATGAGTCCTGCCAAAGACCACAAGTAGAACTAGCAAAAGGACCAGAGATTGAGCACATATAGCCACATCTTGCCACACCTCTAACCCTCCATCATCACAGAATATGGCTCAAATAAGACAATAGAAGTGTTCTGCTCAGTCTACAGCATTCTCCTCAGCAAAATGTTTGTTGAAAGAGAAGCGTGGGCACTACAAGTTGCCTTGTGTGACACATCCCTCTGCACAGGTACGTACTGGCACCTGTCCTCACTGGTAACATGGGGACAGGAGCTAGAGACACACTTCCTCCCTCTGTCAGGAGCTTCCAGCATGTCCCCATAGGCTACAGAGAAATCCTAAGCATTTGGGTCTGGATCTTGAGGATGCCAAAAATGTACAGTGTGTAAAGCAGGGAAAAAATGGGAAGAAGCTCCAAGCACAGCACAAGGCTGAAAAGAAACCAAAAGATGCCAACTTCAAAAATTTCTCAGAAAATTAATGAAGAAGCCTGGAGCAGTTCTGAAGTATTTTACAATGTTTGCCTTCACTGCAGCCCTCTCAAGAAGTGGACAATAGTACACTAATTTACTTTTTGTCCTCATTTATGCTGGGGCACAACTTTTACATGCTTTTATGTTAATAGGCAACAGATAGCCCAACCATGAGTTATACTGTTCATGGGACAAAAGCCTAAACTTTTCATGAAAACAAATTCTGTAATATACAAACTAAACTCTAACACCTCAGAATTGGTACAAGATCCCCAGCAACAAACTCCCCTCTTAAAACTGCCACTGACTGCTTTTACATTGCTGTGGCTGGAGAACTGAAACTCGTGTTTTCTATCACGAAACTCTGACATTTTCACTAACAAGCAGTGGTTTCTCTGTCTTTCTGGAAGGTACAGAATTGTGTCTGATCCAGAGCACTGTGACCATGCCCTGAGGAACTGGCATCTGCTATGCCAGGAATCCCAGCAACAGAGCACATGGTTAAAGGTCCCTGTTCCTGCTACGTGCTGGCACCACGCCAGCTGCAGCACCCCAGGAGTGTGGAAAGGATGCCCTGTGTTCATTGGGCCTTTCCAAATTCCATCCATGCAGAAAACAGATCCTGAGGTGATTCAGGGCCAGATGTCAGACAGCAACTCAGATTAGTATTTCACTTTAAAGAGCACTTTAACTCTTTTAGAAGACACACTGCCATAAAAACACCATTAGACTGTGACTTAGGCAGCCCAAAGGTAATTAAAAAAGAATAATTTCACAGCCTAAAACAAGAGGAGATTAAGAAGCTCCTTAAGGTAAACTTTATGCCATTCTAATCACACCCAAATTTAGTTATGCAAGTGTAAAAAAAGCAGTGCAATTACATTACCTTTTGACTCCTGAGCACTGGTTATTCCCTGTGTTTTTAAAACAACTAAATTATAACCATAATCATCTCCCCTAGGACAGTTTGGCACCATGACTTCCACAGTTCAGCTGTGTGGGCTCAGGAGGTTCAGCAGAGGTATTTCTGAAATCTCAAACTCATTTGCCTGGGTAGTCATGCAAGATCAAACATTTTCAACATTAAGCTCAAGAAAAACTGCATACATTTTTGAAAAACCCTTTCATGTTTGTTATCTGATCCTTGGTGGATAAGACGTGAGGATTCAACTGGAAACTGTATCTAAGAAGCAAGGTGGACAGAAAGCCTTGATGCTGAATGGAAAATGAACACTACCTAGGAAGGCAACATGTTCCAGTTAAAAAAAAAAGTGAAAAAAAACCTCAGCAAAAACCTCAGCAAAAAATCTCAGAACTACAAAAAAATTTTTTTTTATTTCAAATACAGATACTTATCCATAAAAGCATTCAGATTTAAATGCTGACCAGCATTTTCATGCTGTGAAAAAGGCCTTTAAACAATTCTAAAACCCTTCACCTGGTAGTGTTTTATATAGGTAGGAAAATGGCATCTCTTCCTCTTACCATAAGGAGACCCCTTCAGTTTCTAATTAAATTATTTGTCCACTAGCAAAGAAAGGAAATTCTTAAAGAAGCACACTTCAGTGACTACAAAGAAGCTTTCTGAGCCTGTCATTTCTCTCTGTTTCACATATTTTGCCTCTCTGTTTCACCACTTGCTGACACTGGAGCGGACCAAAGGGCGGAAGTGGGAATAACGGTACTTGCACGTATTTCAGCAGTGGAGCAGGTAGCACCATGCTAGCCCAAAGTCACTCACGAAATACCACAGAAAGCTCCTTCCTTCTCCACTGCAAAAATGAAAGTATAAGCTGCATACAGTCTGTACAGCTCCTCCAAGGAGAAAACAAGCTGGTTTAGTAAGAAAGGCAGTGCAAAATGAGTGCTGGATGAGTAACCATCAAAGAAAAGTATCACAGAATGTGCAGCAGAAAAGCAAGCTGGCAGGGCACAGTATCCTCAGTCTAAAAGATCACTTCTCAATGACATAAGAGATCACAGAATCATTTAGGTTGAAAAAGGCCTTTAAAATCAAGTCTGTTAACCCAGCACTGCCAAGGCCACCACTAACCATGTCCCTAAGTGCCACATCAACATGTCTTATAAATATCTCCAGGGATGGTGACTCAACCACTTCCCTGAGCAGCCTGTTTCGATCCCTGAACCCTGATTCAGTGAAAAAATTTTTCTTTTATCTCATCTAAATCTCCCCTGGTACATCTTGTTACATGGGAGAAGAGACTGGCCCCAACCTGGCTATAAGTATCTCTTTTAGGTAGTTGTAGAGAGCAATAATGTCATCCCTTGTGCCTCCTTTTCTCCAGGCTAAACAATCCCAGTTCTCCCAGCTGCTCCTCAGGGGACTTGTGCTCCAGACCCTTCACTATCTCTGCTGCCCTTCTGTGGACACACTCCAGCCCCTCAATGTCTTTATTGTAGTGGGGGACCCAGAATCCAATACAGGATTTGAGGTGTGCCCTCACCAGTGCCGAGCACAGGGAGACAATCACTGCCCTGGTCCTGCTGGCCACACTACTGCTGGTCCAGGCCAGGATGCCCTTGGCCTTCTTGGCCACCTGGGCACAGCTGGATCATGTTCAGCCATGCCTGCAGCTGGCCCCTTCCTGGTCCTCCTGAATCACACCTGCACTTATGAGCCCCTTTTTCCTAAACTTTCATCTTTATGACGGGAATACAAGCCGGTCTGCAACACGTCAATCAATACTGCACACAGTAAGAAAAACACAAAATTACCGCTCCCGAAGCAAAGAGCCAAACCCCGGCGGGCCCCCCGCGCTGGAAGCGGCGCACGCCGCGGCTTTACAGCCACGATCTCCACGCAGCTCGGCGCTAGTGCTGCACTCGGGACACAGCAGTTCCGCAGGGCAGCTCAGCCCCGGGCCGCACTCCCAGCCTTTCCCCGCACTCACAGCCTTTCCCCGCACTCCCAGCCTTTCCCAGCCCGCAGCCCCCGGCCCTGCTACCACACGCGGGGGGCACAGCCGGGGCGGTCCCGCCGGGATGACATAGGAGCAGTTTTCCGGGGATCGCCACTTGTGGAAAACGGCCCCCAAAGAGTCAAGTGGAAAGTAAAATGGGAAACATAAAGAAACGGCAAACAAAGCCAAACCCTCGCCGCGACTTCAGGGACCCTCCGGGACCGCCCGCCAGCCCCGCAGCGCCTCACCGCTCCGCAGCTCCCCTCCTGCGCCTCCCCGGGACCCAGCCCGGCTGCAAAGGCAAAGGCAGCGCCTCACCGCTCCGCAGCTC
>VZRX01011140.1:28780-69456 GCA_013398075.1 Notiomystis cincta
GCCTCACCCCTCCGCAGCCCCCCGCCCGCGCCTCCCCGGGACCCAGCCGGGCTGCCCCGGCAGCGCCTCACCGCTCCGCAGCTCCCCTCCTGCGCCTCCCCGGGACCCAGCCCGGCTGCAAAGGCAAAGGCAGCGCCTCACCGCTCCGCAGCTNGCCTGACTCCCAGCGGATTTCCCCAGCAGCCCTTGGCGCTCCTCCGCCAGTGGATATAGTTTGTGTTTGGGTGTCACACTACGCTGTTTTACATTTCACAGCAGCACGGAATCACACAATGGTTTGGCCTGGAAGGGGCCTTAAAAATCATCTAGCTCCAACCCTCTGCCATGGGCAGGGACTCTTCCCACTGCACTAGGCTGCTGAAAGCCCCATCCAGCTGGCAGTGAACTCTTCTAGGGATGGGAATGCCTGAAACACTTCTAAGGATTCTGGTTCCCTGAATGGAGACCAACACCATCATCATCTGTTTGAAATCTAGCCATTAAGTGTAAACACGACTTAATAACTTTGAAGTTGTTGGTTGGTTCTGGTTTTTCCCCTATCATTAAATGATGATTTCCTCACCAATTCACTCTTTAACAAGATGGCGTGCATTCATCCAAGAAGAAATTCCCCCTTGCCAAGTGCCTTCCCTTATAATAGACTTTCATGTGTCATTTCTCCCAGAGGTATGCAGAGAATTTGCATAGGCTGGTGTACTTTCTTTTCTGGTTACACATTAAAGAACAGTTTTCTTCCATCTCATTAAAGACTTCACAGGAAAAACAGGAAGGAATTGTGGCGTTCCAAACAAAGACTTAAATTTTTACAGTTACAAGCAGTTTGCTCCGGTATGGATCTAAGACAGACTTACACAGTCCTTTGTTATTGAGTTTTGTTTGAGGTTTTTTCTCTAAAATATCACAAGATATTACAATGGTTGAAGATCAAGACTTTTCATGAACCAGTGAAGAGATTTGTACTGCCTGGCATGAGTATCAGATTGTTTCTTCCTCCATATCAGTTAATCTGGGCAAGGAACAAAATAGGCAAAACCTGCTAAATATTGGTGTGCCGAGCATTCACTTAGGTGCACTCACAGAAAGCCATAGAAACACATTTATCCAAGTAAAAGCAAATCTAGGCTTAAAACCCAGCTAAAAATAGCAAAAGTAAATAGTTGACTTAAGAGGCCTAAAGCTGTCATTTGTGTAGTAGCACTGTGTGCTGCTCCATCAAAAAATCCATTTGGAAAAAAAAATAATTTCTAAGTGCCACCTCTGTGCTCCTTCACGGCATCGGTTACCTGGTGCTTTCTGCCAGGACTCACAGACTGTGTTTAATGCAGCTGTGTCTCAGGAGCTGCAGCTCAGGGAGATGATGCCAGGATACAGCTCCCATGGCATCCACCTGTGAAAGCTTGAAGGTGGCTGGAATTTATTTCTGAGCCACGTCTTGCCTGCAGTTATCAGACTTCAGCTTCCCCTTCCAGCTTTTTCCTTGCCTTGGCCAGGATGGTTTAGCTGGCAGTGGATGGTTTAGCATTGCATCTAAATCCAGGTTTGCCTCTCTCTGCCTTCTCTTAACCTGTGTTAAGATCTTAGGATTTAATTGGTGATTTCTTTGTGCAGAAAGTTCATGTTTATCTGGCTGCTGACTCATCAGAGGAGAGAGATGAAATGTACAGTACAAATGCTACAGATCAACTCCTGTAGCAGAGAGTCCTTCCCGCTTCACGGCTCTCTGCTCTCTCCTCTGTGCATTTTTTGAGCACTTCAGTGCAACCTGGAGCATGGCCTTGCACCTCTATGCTTGGGAATAAGCCCTGGGACAATCAATCAATCAATCAATCAATCAATCAATCAATCAATCAATCAATCAGAGACCACTTACTTGAAACCTCTTGAGAGACTTTTTTTAACTAACACTGTCCATAGTGCCTTTTCTTTCTCCTTAAACTCTTTCTGGACCTCTTCCCTGAGTCACAAAGAGCTCTCTAGGACCTTTTTCCATTTGCAGGCTTTGGCAGGAGAATGTTGTCTCTCTTCCTTGTGGGTGAGATGGGACAGCCTCTACCTGCCTCCCTCCTTGGTGCTGGTTACATACACCACTGTGAGACTGAGCCAGGTAACACACAACCCTCCTGCACTGTTGGACTGGCCTCTGTGTGCTGTTCTTGTTAGCTGAATGTGCATTAGGATAATCCTGGAGAGAGCAAGCAAGATCCAGGTCTGAGCTAGGATCAACAATGGAAAGGGAAAGGGCAGCTAACTGGAAGGCAGTTTCTTTTACAGACTCTGCAGAATGGGAAACATGCTGCTACAAATGTTCAGAAAGCTTCAGAAATCATCAACTTCTCCAAAATATGTCAGTGAATCATAGACTGTTAAGGGCTTGAAAATCATCTAGCCCCACTCCCCCTGCCATGGGCAAGGACACCTCCCAGTAGACCAGGCTGCTCACAGCCTTAAGCAGCCTGGTTCTGAACACTGCCATGTGGGACAGCCACAGCTCTCCTGGGCAGCCTGTTCCAGTGTCTCACCACCCTCACAGTAAACAATTTCTTCCTAATGTCTGACCTAAATTTCCCCTCTTTCAGTTTGAACCCATTACTCCTTGTCCTATCACTACAGTTCCTGACAAAGAGTTGCTCTCCAGCTTCCCTGTAGGCCCCCTCCAGACGCAGGAAGGGTGCTATGAGGTCTGCACATTATCTTCTCTCCTCCAGGCTGAACAGCCCCCACCTCCTCAGCCTGCCTTCCTAGGAGAGGTGCTCCTGCCCTCTTACCAGCTTCATGGTCCTTCTCTGGGCCTGCTTCAACAGAACAATGTAGGGAGACAGAGAAGGCCTTGCACAGCCCATGCATTCAGTAGGTTTCAGCAGAAGTAAAGCATTCTCTGCTTTGCCTCTGAGTAGGCAGCAGCTCTGCAGGGACAAGGGAACAGCTCCAGGGAGCTCAGACTGGAAGCAGCCTAAGCTGGGTTCTCTTCCTCCAGACTTCCTGGTCATGGCATTTTGCATATGTTTCTGATACTCAAACAAGGCTGTGTGCTGATGGCAAAGTTCTACTGCTTAGGGATATTTATGACATTTTCTTCCTTTAGGGGAGTATTATGAACTTCCCTACAACATGAATCTCCAGGTTTTTCTGCAGGTCATGTAATTCCCAAGCTGCAGCCTTGACTGTGACTACCTTCCTCTGCTTGTACCCATGTGAGAGTGCACAACAATTACAGCAAAAGGTTACACTGAAAGCCCTTGCTAAGCAAGTTGAAGATATTTTAACTGTGTCTGTTTAAACTCACAAATCAGCAGCCAAAGCAACTGCTGTGCTCATCTGCAGGTGAGCAGCAGGATTATAACCACAGCACAAAGAAGGTAAACAATCCCAGGCAAGTGCTGAGACAAAGGCAGCAGCATCCAACCCAGTAAAAGTAGGAAGCCTAGGTGCAGAAGTGGTGACAGCTTCCTCCTTCAGTTTTTCAAGTCCATTTTTAACAGTCAAGAACCATTTCCTTGTTTATCGTAACTTATTACTACTGTCAAGGCCAGGTAGCCCGACACATAGGTAAAGGTACCACCCATGCAGCTGTAATCAGCAGCACAGGACTTTTCTCTAGCTGATCACCAGCTTGTTGACATGCCAAAATGTATAGCACAGCAGTATGAACTTACCAGCTCTTCTCTCTGAGCTGATTCTGCGTCGCTTTTCTTGTCCAGTGAAGTGGTCTCTGCTCCTGCTGGCCTTTCTCTCATGTCGCCTCTGCATCTCCTCTCCAGAGTATCACCCCCAGCTGGACTTCTCTCCCTGACTGCTTTTACTGGGGTTAGAAAATGAGTCTCTACAGCCTCAGCTTGCCTTCACAGATCAACAAGCTGTGAAAGGATCTGGCTTCCTGTTTCATTTCCGTTACAGTTTTCAAAGTCACACAGGCTCTCTATGCTTCTCCATATCCAAGCCGCAAGAAGAAAGTTCAGCATAACTCAGCTATTTATAAAGGTCAGATTGCTACCTCCCTCTGCATCTCCCAAGTTGTTGGGGGGATGGAGATTTTGCAGGGTGTTTTTCAAAGTGTGGTGTACCACCCATACAGAGTCTCTATCTTAGTGGCAGTGCACAGGGAGTCCCAGCCTGCCCTTTTCAGCTCCAGCGTCACGTTCGAGTGCTAAGCTCTTAACATTGCCTGTCATGCAATCAATGTGCCTTCTGTAGAAACAGTCTGGCCATGAAGAGGAGGAAACAGGTGGTCCACACAAACATCCCTTCCCCAGTAAGTTATGGACCAGGATATGTAAAAGCAAAGTTTACACAGATATGGTTAAATCACTTCATAGATACAGGATTTTTAACTGGAGTAAGCAAAGGGTCCTTCAAGATAGTCTCCTTTTCCCTCCTCACTCATTGTTTTAAGTTAAATGGGAAAAGTGGTTTCTTACAGTCTAAGACTATTAATTCCTTCTTAATTATGCTGTTGGAAGATATATCACCATACCATAGCTTACAAGTTCACTAAATCTAGTCTCCCACTCTGAAAATAGTCACAAGTTCTTGTTTCAGAGGGAGAAGCAGCCTTTGCCTCCCAGAGATTCCTATTTTTTTAAAAGTTGCTTCACATTTCACATGCATTTAAAAAAAAAAGTACAATTACTGACTCACATTTTCCCCTTCACTAGAATGTCAGTTTCCCTTTCTACCACTTCTATTACAGTATTTTTGTCAATTTAGTTCTAAAATGCTATTTTTCCATTATTGCCCAAGCAGCAGGAGCATTTACTAAAAAAGCCAAAACGTTGAAAGGTGGAGGTGTTGGGGATATAACTTACTTATATTACTTTTCTTTGTTTGTTTGTTGGCACCTCAGGAGCTGAAGGTGACATCTGCTCTCCCTGCTCCAATCCAAGCCTTGAGTTCACCATTTACTGTGGAGGAAGGAGGAGAGGAACAGCAAAGAATTTTCTTTCCTAAAGTGTTCACTTGCTGCCTTTGAATGCTCTCATGCTATTCATGCTCCATGCCAGTGAGCATCCAAAGAGAGCAAGTGAACTCTTAAAAACAGTGCTTAAATGTGTGTGTATATAAATATATATATATATATATACACATGCCTGCATTTATATGTATATAGGCATTTTTTTGGTCCTTTTTCTGTTCCCACTAGCAGAACAAGGTAGTTCTGAGAGCAGAAAAACTGTGGACTGGCTACAGGACCAGTGCATCTCCAAGGGAAGATCTGGAAAGAAAATTAGTAGAACAGAAGAAAGAAACATTGCACATGCCCTCTTTGTCTTTCCTTGCTTAACACTGGGTGTTTTGTTCACTGTTTTATTGTTTGTGTGCTGTTCTTCTTTAATAAAGCAAAAAAAAAGCAAGCTGTTTAGCTTAAATCATACAGTGAAAATTAACTTTTTATTTTCTGCATTGAATTCCCTTTAGTCACCTTAAGTTCCTGTATTGTAGTTTTTACTTAATTTTGGTTGGGTAGTTTGGTTTGCTCTGGCCATAAACAGTTCTGGATATTTAGCACTTCCTACTCTTTCCCTCTTCTTGCAGTTTCCACATTCTTTAATC
This sequence comes from Notiomystis cincta, assembly GCA_013398075.1. Lineage (NCBI taxonomy): Eukaryota > Metazoa > Chordata > Aves > Passeriformes > Notiomystidae > Notiomystis > Notiomystis cincta. The sequence goes on from VZRX01011140.1 coordinate 34,328, forward strand.
CATGTACCATAATTCCCAACCAAGCAAAGCTGGTTCACCTGGATAACCCTTTAGTATCTCTTTAGGCTTCATCCAAGCAGGAAAAGCATGAATTACCTCCCTTTCCTGCTGTGCTGGGGCATAAATATTTGCCCAAGATCTGAATTTCTTCCATACTCCAGTGAGCATCTTTAGGGCAAGGTGAAAATGCTGGACATCTAAACACTCTGTGTGGCAGGGATCTAGGAACTCGAAGGAGTTTTGGAAAGTGATGCTGTCTTTGCTCCAACTGGATTAGGTGACAGGCAAAGAAAGGCTCCAGAAGAGAGGACAAACCATGACCTTCTGCACCCCTTCCTTGCAGGAAAGCCCCAGCTGAGCTTTGGAACTGGACTAAGTTACAAGAAATACAGGATGAATTCCCCATATACACCATGCACCCTTTTTCTTAAATTAGAAACAGCTGAGAGGTCTGTGGAAGGTTATGGGGGAAAGAGAAAGACAAACCTTCTGTGGAGATGATGAGTTTGGTATGCTGGAGGCACCTGGGCTGATAGAATGCACAACCTAAGAATAGCTGTGTTTTACTAAACAGTTAGTGTTTGTTTGCATGCCTATTTGCACTCTTTATCACTTTCACAGGCTGACAAGGAAATTCCCTGCCCGCCCCCACGCCGGGGGCGTTATCAGGCGGCCTCTCCTCCCCGCGGCATTCCCTCGCCTTCCTGTGAGATGCAGCAGATCAGCTCTGCGCTTGGCTTCTCCACAGCTCAGGGTGCTTGTTTCCCTGCTCACCACTGACTGGAGAGCTCCTGGTTTTCAGCAGCACCTGGGACACCCAAACATGACCCGGCACAGCATCACCCAGCTCTCTGAAAGCTGTAAACACAGCATGGCCACCTGAGTTAGTCCTGGAGCTGCACGCACTCCCACCTCCATTGCTGAGCCCCAGAGCCAACTTTCTTCCTGCTTTCCCTCTTTCTATGGAAGCAATTAAGGTTACAGAGACCAATATCCACAACCTCCAGTTGCATGTAGTCGCCTTTGTTCTGCTGTAACAGGTTGTCCTACCAGCCCATCTGCTACCTGGAAGAAAAATCACCCTTTTTGGGAACAATTATCCTTACTGCTGACAACTCTCTGCTGCAGCTGGAGAGGTGGGGGCAGGAGAGGTGCAGTCCTAGGCAGGTGCTCAGCTGGTTACTTAGTGGTTCAACAGGTACCCTTTTCTTTCTGAAGACTAATAAGGGGAACAGCATCAATACAATCTACCTTCTGGATTTTGGAAGCATGAAATGCACTGTGAGTGCAGAATTGCCTCCTACTGCCTGGGCTTGGGCAAAGAAAAACAACTTCCTGGAGAAGAGATATTACAAAATCTGTGATGGAACTTGCTTTTTAAAAATTCTTCTAAGATCAAATACTTTGTACTTGGAATAAGAGTCCATATTATGCCTTATTTTTATTTAGAAATCAACATGCAAAAAAGCTCAGCTGTTTCTCCTTCATGCTGGAAGATGTTGATGCCAGAAGAAACAACATACAGCCTATTTGTAGGCATTTTCCTTTTTTTTGTTTTTGTGTCAAGTGTCAATCCCCAGCTTTGCAACAGTGACTAAATATTTGTGTTTCACTGCCAAAAGTGCATAGCAGCAAACCAAAGCGAGCATCTGAAGACTTTTGTGCTACAAGTGACTCACTGAGGCTAAAGATGTGAGCACCCCCTTCCCTGGGGTTCTCCTCTAGAGCAGGAGGAGCAGCTGCTTCTGCCACCCCCCAAGAAGCACAGCAGTCCCCAGCCATGGCTTGTTTTGCACTGGAGCAGCAAAACAGGGTCACTGAGGGGAAAAAAGGAGCGCATTCTTTTCAGAGGAAGGAGTCACTCCAACCCAAAACGTCAAATGCCAGCAGTGAAAAGAACAAACTTTCTTCAGATGGAGACTTAGTAACAAGCAGGAAAATAAAACACACGTAAAAAACATGTAAAAACTAAGGGAAAGCAGTAGCCTGTACCCATAGGAACAACAATGGAAAAGTCATGGAGGGACAAGGGCTTGAGCATGCACATGCCCCCTTTCATAATGCAGCTTATTGATCTAAATGTCTTTTAGATTAACAGAAACAGCAACAGAAGAAGTTCCTTTCTGAAAGACACTGTGGTGCTTATTCAGAACTGCAAAGATAAACATCCTGGCTCTATTTGCCGTTTTCTTTCCCCCACCTCCTAACGATCCCCATCCATGCTGACAGCTGAAATTAATACATGTTCTTCTTCATTTATCAGAAAATCACCCTGCTGCTAAACTAATATAGGCTATACTTAACTATGCATTTCACTACAGAGAAGGAAGGATGACATCAATTTCTTTTAATCGGGATACGGGACAGGAATTCAGAGGATGAACATCTAATTTTGCAGTTGCCAGAATCTTATGTATCTTCAGCAAATCCTTTTACCACCTGTTAAAAAGGGGGAAGGGAACTAAAAAGCTTTCTCCATCTGTAAAGTGAAGCCTGATGATTAAAATTGAGAGCTGGTGAAAATACCATGGTGATGGAGACTCTTCAGCTGAATATCCAGCCCCCGCTGTGATAACAAGCAGCACTCCCATCTCCCTCTGCAGTCAGTGACAATAAAGACAGAATTCTACTTGCAAGGGATGTCAGTACATTCCTGACAAAGGAGTCAATGATTCCTCTTTCAGTAATTATTTTAATGGATCTTAGCCCTTTTCCCATTTTTCTATTTAGACAGTGAGTATTAGGATTTCTGCTTTTCTGGCAAATAAATGACATGTATTTTCTTTAAAAAATTCCCTGTGCTGAGAATGTAAGAATGAAACTTCCTGGCTGTTCCCATATGGCTTCTTCTCAAATATATGTGTACATGCAAATTTCCCTGGACCCACCTTCCACCACACAAATTTTGTCTCAGTGAAGTTTGGCTTTAGATATTTATAGGATTTCTGTAGAACTCAGGGCCCTGCAGGAATTGTTCCCTCAGCATGTCAGGCATGCAGAGATCCCAGATGCAGAGATCCCATGAGTGTGCACTAAGCAAAACAGCTTGTTCAGGAGGTCTGATCCATGCTTGGCATGTTGGACTCCGAGCATGAATGATCCAGGTAAGAGGAGCTGGGAGTTGGTGCTTCATTTCAGCTTCTTGTATCCATTTTACACAGGGAAGGTGTAAATCTTTGTTCCAGGAGAACAAAGCAGAGGTCTTTCTCCTGTGATTAGGAGAACTGTTTCTTGGATTCTGCTTTTATTTCTTCAAAATTACTCCTAGATTTAATCATGTCCTATGAACAATCTGGATTTACATTGGAGCTGAAAAATTATTCTGTGGCAATTCAGGATGACAGTTTGAAGACTCTTGAAGCTGCCAGTAAATTTTTATAGGGAGTTTTACATTTAAAAGGATCATTAACTATACAATCCCATAATTGGATCCTTATGTTACAGGTTTTGTTTGAAAGCTCAAATGGTGTCTACGTATGTTAATAAACTTACTTTAGCACTGAGAGCACAAATGTGTGACAAATTGCCTTAGAGGAGAAATGAAAGGGAGACCATCTAAACTTCCATTTTTGTGAGGGAAGGAATCTGACATGCTGGGGGCACAGCAGGAAACCAGTGAGGAACAGAATGTGCAGCCATCACTGCCGTTAAATATAGATCCCCAGTTCTGAGGCAGTGCAGAGCCTTGCTCTTGGGGTCTCTTCAGCTAACAGGTGTCTCATGTCCTCAAAATACCTCATATTCAGGGCAAAAATTGCATCAGATGAGGGTATTCTGCCTTTTTCTTCATCTTCTGCAAGTAGTTCCACCGCCAGAAGGTGTTGGAGCACTTTTCTACAAGCATCACGTTGCTGCGTATTTCCTTTTTTTAAGGTTGGGGTTTTTTTTAAAGTCTTTTTTATTAGGTGTAACATAACTCTGAAATGGCTCCATTCTGCCATCAGTTGTGTATCACAAGTGAAAAAGCCCCAAGCAGATGATTCTTTGTGTTTTACTCCATTTGTTTTTTTCCAAGTGAACAGAAGGAACAGTCCTTTGTCCGCTGACCTTCAAGTATTACTCCAACACAAAATGTATTAACATGAGTCAAAGAGTGTGACTGCAACAGCATCATGGTAAGGTAAACACCATATAGTTATACTTCCTTCCTCTGGCAATATCTCCAGGAGACAGGCTTCATAAAGAGCTACACCCAGTAGTAAAATAATTTGTGCTGAATAAACAAATACAGAGAGATGTTATAAAGTCCAACATGGAGCTCGGCCAGAGCTGAGCCACGACTTTAAAGTCAGCTGAAAATGATCAATATGACAGAAGCTGAGACATTTGCCAAACTAGCCAAAGTTAAGTCTGCAGATGGTAGTAGGTTTTGCAAACTGAACACTCTGGGTCTTCATGCATGGACCTATAGCTTTTGAGAGCTTTCCCCTCTTCTTCCCTCCCCCCTCCCCATACCTAAATGTAACATTAGATTTGCTCTATTTAGGGAATAAATCAAAACATTTCAAAAAGCAGCCTAAGTGTGGCTGAGGGAATGGCAAATACATGCTAGACAGATGCCATACCTTGTATTTTCCTCATTGGAAATAAGGATGGGACTTCACAGTGTAGCCCGAGCGGAGATCTCTGCTACCACCCTCCCTCCACTGCCTGAGTGCTTTGATAGGTTTGCTCTGCCCAGCACCACTGTCACAAACAGCTAAAGCAGTTCTGGCTTTTCACACAGGAGTTCCGTGGTGTGGGTCAGCTGGAAACAGGGAGCTGAGGTGTGCCTGTCACAGTGACAGATTTAGGATGTAACTCCTGCTCCTCAAAGGCAGCCCAGGATATAGTGTGTGCATCAAAACACTGCAAGGCAACAATGTTGGTACATACAAATTTTTATAGACAACTTAAGTGCTTGATCTCTTATATAAACCTGTATTGATTCTTCCCAACAAAACTTTTTTTTACACCTGAGCTCTTCCTTTCTAGGACAGGGTACTTTGGGCATAAAGCTGTGTCTCTCTGGGCCATACACCCCTCCTGTCTGCTGGATGTTTACCACCACAACTGAGGATAACAAGTCAGCAGAAGAGCAGGAATTCCCACACAGCTCTCATGATTTGGCATTTCTACCTCTTCACTTTTTCTTTTGATACAAGCATTTCTACACCCCCTCTGCCAAGAGCAGCTCAGAAAGATTATTCCATTATTCCAACTATTCCAAAATTGGCAAACAGCCCTTTCACCTTTCCTCTCACAAAGTGCAGGATTTAGGAAATCCATAAGTATGGACAGAAGGGAAGAAGCTGGAGAAATACAAGACGACTTTGGAGAGCAGCTTGAGCAGAGCTCCCTAGAGTGGTACAAAGTTCTGGGAATTGTGTTCTCCTGCAGAAAGATTAGAACAGCAACTCCTGCTAAAGGTAACATCTTTCAGTGTAACACCTCTATAATGAAATAACATCAATTGTACTTCCAGTGGCTGGAGAAACTCAGAAAAAACACCAACTCAAACCACCTTGTTGACAACAAATACCTGCAATAAGGCAGGGTAGCAGATGCCCCATGACAGCACTACAGCTAAAAGAGAAGTACAACAGCTGTTGATACTTAAGACAATCCACCCTTTTTTTACTGCTTTGTTGTAGAAGACCTCCAATATTTACACAGAGATGTATTCTTCATCTAATGCCCTTTTATCCAATGGGAAAGCTTTTTATTTGCACCTCTAAAATACAATAGAGGAGGAGGAGGAGGCTCAAGTAACATGGTAGAAGTTGGTATTTCTCTGACTTGGGTAAAAAGTCACACCAAGCAAATTTAACCATGGAAAATAAAACCCTGCCTTACACAGGACAGTAATACCAAGGCTCTGCAAAACTTTACAACTTTAGCTGCAGCTTTCACACTCCACAGCATGTACATGTAGTTTCAATACCTTTTTTTTTTTAAATCACAATGGTTGCTTGCTAATATAGGGACTGATGTGTGATAGAAATTTTAAACTAGAAAAGCAAGATTGTTAGGAAAAAACACTCAAGTTATTTGGGAATAGATTTGTAAAGCAGATAAAGAGCTTGTGTGGAGCCCTTGAGTACAGAAACAGTTGACATCTGAACTAATGGAAAAGAGTGTTACCATTGCCTCATCATTTTTTTTCAAACCAACAGATGGAGTTTAGGCCTTGTAAAAGGTTGCTCCTCTCAACCCCTGCAGCTGACTAACAGCGGAAAGTACATTTCTTGATTATTTGTCAAAGCAAACATCACAAATGCAAGAGAGATTCAGCTTTAATCAAGAACTTCACTACTCACCTAACCACACACCACTGGAAAAGTGACAGCATGCACACAGAAACTGATGTTGGCTTTCACAAAGGAAAGCCCTACCCAGGCATAAATCATCCTTACTTCATCCTTACCCAGGCATAAATCCTTCGGAGGATGAAAGGGAGTCACAGGCTTATCAGCCATGTACTGCCTATCCCAAAATATTCTTACTCAAATATACTTACAGTATCTCTAATAAATGCCAGATAAAGATATTTTCCTCTCTCTGGACTTTATCTCTGCAGTCTCTTTGGGATAATATCTTCCAAGATAAGCGGCAGATATTTCTAGGGAAATGCTTTTAACTTGCACAGTGAGCTGTTTGGAAGGGATGTCATCTGTTTTCAGTGTACTCTTATCTCTCCTCCACTAGACCTATTAGCTTATCAGAAATAAGTGGAAATACTTTCTAGAGTAAAAATATTGATTGCTAGTTTGCATATTTGAACAGGTTTCCAAGCCAATCCTCCTCTTTCCCATCTCATGGGCTAACCATCCTCTTCAGCATTTCTCCCACCCTGCTCCAAAGATGTTGAAAGTTGCCTGCAATGTATTGCTTGTGGCTGAACTGCTGGATGAGAGTGCTCTCTCTAAAGCCAGTGGTGACCTAGTAACAAATAACTTACAGCTGGTAGTACAAAGAGGCAGCAAACAGCACTGTACCAGCTCAGATGAAAAGACACAAAGTAAATCAGATATTTGCTGCAAAGTTCTGTATCAAAAAGCAGACAATGTGCAGGCAACCACGCCATGGTTTCTGTAGGTGCACCATTCTTCCCTTGCTCAGATCCCGAGGCAGGGGCAGGGATCAGATGCACAGTTAACACCCAGTGTTGTCCATGCCTACTCCTACCCCTAGTGTCAGCCTAGAAAGAGACATGCACTCACCTCCTCCCTGTGTTTGCCTGCTGCCTTTCACTTGTTTCTCCCCAGTCTCTGTCTGCCTTGGCCTCCTTGAGCAGGTTCTGAAGTGCCGAGTGCCGTGCATTGGAGGCAGCGCCCTTGGCTTCTCCAAGACATCACACAGAAGGAAGCTCATGCTGTTGCCATGTCTTGCTGTTATCACAAGTAACTCAAATTGTGGAAAAGCTTTTCATTTCTTTGCCATGAAACACCCATAACTCAACTCTGAGGCAGACCCTAAGACATGAGGCTTCCTTTCTTTGTGTGTATAAATAGCCACCTATGCCTCTCTTCATTACTGCTATATTTCTACTTACAGAGAAAGCAAAGGAAGGGTAAATACCATTTTATGCATCACATTAGTTTGCAACCCCTGAAATTCAGAAAAAAAACCCCACCAAGAATTGTACATTCAGTCTACACACCTTGAAGAAATCCATACACTTTCCCACATGTTTTTAAAGTATTTGCAGCATGCATTCGCTCCACTGCAGCTGCCACCCTTTCTTACTGCCCATCATCATCCATGTATTCTGGCCCTGTGGACATTATATCCTTTCTTATCTCACATGTGATGATGTGTCAGGAGGAGGACAGCTGGAGAAACAGCAACAGATGGAGCACACATCTCAAACCTGTGAGGGAACAGCCAGTGTCCTTTTCTCCTGTGGGTGCTCCCATACCTGCCCCGCGCTGCGTGATAAATCCAGGCAACACCACACACGTTCACAGAGCAACTGAATGTGTATCTTAGGCTTGCACTGAGCAGCAGCAGAGCCATCAGACATGGAAACCAAGGAACAGTGTAGTGCCTTTGTGCAAATGCAACTCCCCAGTAGTGACTTTGCAAATCATGAGCACAAGGTCAATTTTCACTGCTGCTGCCTGAGCTGCAGCAAGGAATGCTCTTGGCAAAGGTTGTGGATCTGCCTTGACAGTCTTGCTGCAAGCCATGGAACTGCCAGATAACCAGGGAGGGTACCTCCCCAGGGTTACACCATCAGATCATTTAGCTTTGGCAATCACCACATGTGAAGACTGCCCTGAAAGGTCTGATTTTCAGCCTAATAACATTTTGTGTGAGTTATTAAGAAAGCTCTTGGCCACAGAAATGTGCTAGATGGAAAACAATTACATTAATTTCTTGACTCATGGCAGAAAGAATACACAGCATTGTCCCAACAGAAGCTCTTAAAAACCCCTAATAATTTACCTGGAAGAAGAAAACATTAGAAGGAACAGTTAATAGACTGGAATTTCTCTCATGCTCCTGGAAGAAAAAAAGTTTGTCAAAGGTGAAGCTGTTACAGACAATGGCCTCATCCATATCATGGCTACCAGTGTAATAGGAATTCAGCTAGGATTTTTATACTTACAAATTCCATGGAGAGTAGGATGAGAGAAAATAGAGCCTCTTACTGCAAGCAGATGATTTCCCCAATAGAGATGCTGACCCCTACACTGTAGCCTTGTACTTTATCACATATCAAATTACTTATACTATACCCAGACTTCATTAAATAGAGAATATCATACTTACATTTTAAAAAATAATAGACTAGTAATCAGGTGGAGGTCTTGAAAAGGAAATGGATAGCTAAATATGAAGTGAAAAGTCAGGTCCCCTTACAAAAATCAGTACTAAATCTGAAAAGACAAATAAAGACTAGACTCACTTTAGATTGGAGAACCATTACCCACCTGAGCTGTGGGATGAAATACAATAATGTGCTTTATGTTCTTTGTGAGCAGGCCTGAAAAGCAATGTGCAATTCTGAGCTGTCATTCACAATCAGCAGCCAGGGTAAAAGCAGCAATCATCACCAGATTTACACCCTGCCTTTCTTTGTGAATGATCTTTGGGAGAAATGAGTTTAGGCCCCCATGAAATTCCATGAGCAATGAGAAATTTTGACATTCAGGCACTTTTTGGTGGTGATCAAGTTACTTTCAAGATGCCCCATCCTAAAAGCTTCCCCTTAATGTTTCATGATATACCATGACATTCTTTTTCCATGTGTGAACCACCCAGGGCTGTCCACTAGCATCTAAAACTCCCCAAACCAGCAATAAAATCAGAACAAACCAATGGATGCATTAACTGCACTAACTGGGACTAGCAGAGATTCCCAGATTTGAGTTTTCCTGGCAAGCAAAGAGTCCAGAACCCTGCAAGGCCCATGAGAACACTCCATCACCAAAGAAGGAAGCACTCTTTCACCATCATTCTTGAGAGATGGCAAATGACATCATTCTGCAAATACTCAGTGGATCTTGGCATCACTGAAGGGAAAGTCTGAGAGCTTGAGGAACCATCCATCTCAAGGGATCACATGGTCTTCAGCGACACACAGGCAAGACACAAAAAGCCAGACAAGATACGGGGTATAAACTGACCAGAAGTGATTAGACAGATCCCCAGTGGTACAAGGCAGATTCCCAGTGGTACAAGGCAAGCTTTCAGCTGCTGCCAGCTCTTCCTGAGCCTTGGGAGTAACCCTTGGGATTGCAAACCCTCACAGAGACCGAGTTCAGGGAGTGCCAAGCGAATTCCTGGTGCTGACTACAGCCACTTGAGTCTTCAGGAAGCTTAATGTGAAATTCCTGCAAGCAATATTTGTAGATACTCCTGATGTGTGAGTATGCTGGAGAAACAAGCCTCCTGCTTGAGACCCAAATGAATACAAAAGTATTGAACTGAGAGTTGAACTGAGAGTGCTAGTGTCACTAAAATCAGTGTTTGACATTTAAAGTGAAAGGGCAGAGTTTCAGATTAATCAAGTCCAAGGCAGGTTACACTTCCCTCTCTCAGGACAAGAAAAAATGGCTCCAGGAGCTGGCAAGAAAAGTCCTGCAAAAGGAGTACTTGGAAAATGTCAGGGGAGCTCAGCTGGCTATCTGAGTAGTAAAAAGAAAGCCAGCAGTAGTCAGCTTCTATTAATTTAATATAAAAGATCTCCATACTCGGTTCCATCGGAACAACAGCTCCCCAGGGCAATTGTAATACCTTAGCTTTGTCTAGGAAATAAAGCAGCTCCACAAAAGAAAATTACTGTTCATGGGGGTTGTGCTGAAGGGGGAATTCAAGTTTTACATGTATAGTCATGGACTCTAAATGAACCATTGAAGCTCAACTTGGCAACAACATCTCAGGATTTATTATTCTACAAAGTATCAGCTCAAAAGAAGTCAAACGCTTGGAATTTTTAGAAAAGGAATAGAGAACAAAATGCCATTTTCCAGCTAAGTTAAGATGCACCTGCATCATAAATATTGTATGAGGTTTGCCCCCTCCCATCATAGAAAATATACAACTTGGAACTAGGGAAGGTTCAGAGAAGGGCAATTAAGATGAGAAAACAGCTTCCCCATGAGGAATAAACAGAGTGGTACTCTTCAGCTTGGTAAACAGGTGACCAAATGAAAATAAAGTAGCAGATCATAAAAGCAAAGGTAGGACACAAAAGTTGGGAGGATGAACTGTCCCTTAAAAGCCTCAGAGATATCAAAGATGTCAGTGGGTTCTTGGCACAATATATAGTTCAACTTCATAACCTGCTGCTACACAAATTTGTGGCTGCCTATGGGTTACTGCTGTTCTGAACCAACAATTATGTGTTAAGTAAATCTCAATGGACTTTTCTTCCATGAGATACAAAGTCATAATTTTGTAGGAAGACCTTTCAGTATGACAGGAGAATACACTGGGGTGATAATGGAGAGTATCTTTCAGGAGCTGGGAATTCAGTCTGCAGACACTGAAGTGTTGCTCTGGTGTTAAGACTTCATTCTTTCCATAGCTCATGTATTTGCCCTCTTTCAATACAAGATATTTTCCTTTAGAAAATTTGAACCTTGAAAACCAATACATAACCACAGGCATAAAGATGGAATCTGAAGCTTCATCAGCTGCAACTGATGCAGTCTCAAGTACCTCATCTACACATTTCCTTGAACAACAAGGATAAAAAGTCCCTCTAGCAGTCAAGAAAATGCACATTAAGATAAAACCTCATGAAAAAAGCAGCATTCAGATTACTGCTCATGACAATTAGACAATGAAAGGATCTTTCCAGTAGACAGCTCAAAGAATCTATGTATTAAACCTCAGATGTATCTCTAGCCTGTTTCATCATTTTAACCTACAACCAGTGTAGGAAATTGGATGCTTGTGCTCTCCTCATACTAGGGTTGGTTCAAAATGCCCTCTTTCACTGGAAGGCACAGACTGGCTGATGGCAGTTTGTTTAGCAGGCCTGCTGCTGGCTCTGCTGACATTAACTAGGGGGAGAGAACACACTGCTCTACTCAATATCCCTGACTGCCCCACCACCCCATTCCCCTAAGGACTTCTGGATAGGGCTAAGGGCAGTGACTTAGAGGAGATGAGAAGCATTCCTGTTTTGAGGACAATGACATCATGAGAGAGTACATTCTCCTGCTCCTGCACTTCACGCTCCTATCCCTGTGGCAGGTCAGTGAAATGGGAGATGCAGTTCCTGTGCTGGTGCTCAAGGCTACGGCGTGGCACTGAGCACTGCTGAGCAGTTACCTGGGGAGTGCTGGGGGGACCACCAGGCATGTGAAGCAGGAGGTGCTGGGTATCTGCTTGCCAGGAAGGAGAGAGAACAGTGGGCACCAGCTGCTTTGCAGCAGCGAGAGATCATCGTGCTCCTGCGTTACAGCGCACAAAGAAAGAGCCTCTTGTCTTGACAGCACAAGCCGGTAAGAATGTGCAAAAAATACTGGAAGCAGAAACTCTACAGATGGAAAACCTGTCTGTTACTCTCCAATATAACCTTCAGCAGGATTTAACTTCAGGAAAAAAAGAAATTCAGAAATTGTCTGCCTGAGGGATAAAGCATTGGTTCTGGCAAAAGCACCACAATACCTGGAGCTCGTTTACACAAATAGAGAAACTTGTTCTCCCTTGGTTCTACCCACCTCCACATGCACCTGAATGCCTACAGCAGAGACATTAGTGACACCTCCACACTGAGCCTATTCACACTTGGAAAAGGTATATAAAGTTTAACTCACTGTCTGGACTGGAGCTGACATGGCAACACTCCCTACACTAATCCCTAGCACATGGATACACTGCTGCATGCAGCAACATTGCCTGTCCAAATATTTCATCAAACATCAGCTACTCAGAGATTTCACTGCCCACAGCTGGCAGTTCAGTATATTCCTGTCTTCATTTCTCTTAAGATCTTTGGGAACTGTGGAGCCTCAAGTCAGCCATCCCTGTTTGGGAATGTAATTAATTTCTTACTCACCAGCCCCTCTTTCAGATGGAGTCCTACACTGATGCCTCTGTGGTGGAGTTTTAATGCTCCCTGGTAATGTCATGCAGTACATTACATGCAAAGAACATCCCATTGCATTTTCAGGCACCTTCTCCTACCAGTCAGGTTTGCATGGTTACTGAAATCTTTTCAAGCAGCCAGATGCTTTTGCCATGTCATTCTGGAGTATCTCTGTTGTGCCCTGGTCTGAACATACTTTTGGATTTGGGGTAAGAAAAAATATTTTTTTTTTCTTCTATTCATCAACACATTAATAGTCCCATCTGAGAATGACTTACAGTCAACAGGAGCATAGGCAGGTAAATGTTAGGCCTCTGCCCATTAGGAAGACAATGTAGGTTGCTTCCCTGATCATGGAAATGTCATCTACTCAGGTTTTCTGCTTAGCAGTTGCACAATGGCCTTCAAGTTAATCAGTGTTCATTATACATGCAATGAAGAACTGAGCTTCCAAACTCAACTTTTTTTACTATTTCATGCACAGACTTTAAAGTCTGGCAACCTCTTCCCTTCCTAAACTCTCAGTAAGACGTGATTGGGGTATGTTATTGAGAAGAAGCAGAGTCTTCTCTTGAATCTCCCTGGCTATTTCCCCCCTTTCAGCTGTGACATTGACTGCCACTCCCTATGCTCTACAGTGTTCCCACATCAGGGCCTCAGACCAGCTGCCCTGACCCGTGTTTTTGGTCTCCACTCTCCATCATCCTGCAGTGCTGCTTTGTGGTGTGCAGGACAGTCAACAACAACTGCACCCAACTGAGACCAAGCAGCATTTGTAGCCTCAACTACACAATCTGATAAAACAAAAGGACCTTATATTATCTCTTCAAAGAATTAAAATAGATTTACAAGATTTAGAATATCTGAAGCTCAAGACCATCATTCAGGCTTTGTGCAGCTGGAAGCTCTTGCACCAAACTGCAGGGTTTTGTGCAAAACTCCGTTCTGTCGAAACATGTTGGCAGTCCCAAGTAAGGGCTCATGGACAGGGCCAGAAACAGCACACTCCTGTTTACATGTGGGCCAAAAAATCCATCTCTGCTACTTGAAACACCTACGAGTGCATTGTTTGTCTGTAAAGCACTTGGGTAACTCATCCCTAAATTAGAACATCTTCAGCCAAGAGCCATTCCACAAAGCACGTGGCCATCTACTTCTCTGTCACAGAAAAAGCTTCCAGTGGCTCATCCTCGTGAACAGATCCTTCTTGAATATCCTCTCTCTTTCTATATGTAAAACATCTCTCTCAGTTGTCTCTCCCAGTTAAGTAATCTGTGAGCAGTTTACTGTTTCATCACCTGACAGGGAGTAGTGGAAAAGAGCAGGGAAAAAAATAATCCTGTATACAATGCAGGAACAAACATAAACACTCTGTATTGTTCCCTGATCTTTCACTTAATTTTGAATTTTAAATGGTTACTGATAGCAGAAAAAGGAAGAAGACAAATATACATGAGGAGAAGCTTTTCTGCTTTTTGAGTTTAGTTGCAAATCTCAAATTTTTATGCATGATATTAACTTTTCTTCATAATGAATCTGGAATGCCTAAAAGTTGTGGGAAATCTGTTCCTTGGTTTAATACTGAACTGAAATATGATCCTTTGGTCTTTAACTGGGAACATATGGTAGAAAACTCTACTGGTCAAAATTTACTACCTAATAAAGACCATAATACATTTCCACAGTTAGAGAGTTATGCATGTTTTATATAAAAGCATTCATGACACTACAAAGCACTCAACACTTAGAGCAAAGGCAAATATTATTTTGTAAGGCATGAAGGAAAGATACATCATTGCAATTTAAAATGAATTTTATGGCAATAAAGTAACATACTTTTTTCCTTTAAAATACAGAGCCCAATTAAAACATAGCCAAACCTAAACTGTCAAACTCCTTAAAGCAAGAGATCAGACAATTATGTCAAATATGTTTAATTTTTTTCAAAATAACTGATGGCAAAATAAAATATTTACATCATGTCATACTGTGTAAACATGTAACGTCACTGTACAAAGAAATATACATGCAAAATAAAGCAAAAAATTTAACTAAAACAATAAAGGAAAATAATACACAAACATAATGATATGAGGTTGGTACGAATACATATCCAGTTTCGAAGTCAGTTGTTTTCTTTTAAAAAGTTTCTGTACAACTTTACAAAACAACCCAAAAAAACCAAAAACAAAAACAAAAGAATAAATAGGATACAGTGGAAGCCACAAAGCTCAAAACTAACCCAAGCTAGGTTATGGCTTAACACCCATATATCTAACTCTTGTGGGATGTCGGCTTGGTTTCCTTAAACATGGCATTTCACACAAACATAGATGACAACACACCCACATGAACTCAGTGATGCACAGAAAACCATCTCTGTCTTTTTAAATACCTCACGCTAATATTACTTCAACCTTAAAAACAGTTACTAAGACAATTACATTACATGTCCAATTCTCCTCATCTGACTGCTACTTTCTGAATGTATTCTTCACCAAAGACCACAAGATTAATTTGTTCATTTCACAGAAAGAAGTAAAAACACAGATTTGAAAATTCTAAAAAGTAGTTAAGTGTTGAGACTGATTTGGGGAAAGTCAGACTTTGGCATTTTAAATATAATAATAAATTTTAAAAAGTGTCACTCTACGTCTTAACCAGTTTGACATTTGGGATATGAATCTCTCTCTCTCTTCAATTTTTTTCCTTTTTAACAATCCTTAAAACTGACTAGTCTTGACTAAATTCTATGCTAAGCCTCATCTTAAACTAATAATGACAGTGTGGTACAACACACCCGCCCGTGCCCGCCCAGAACCCCCAATCACACAACAAAACCATAAAGCTCGCCGTACTAAGTATGTGCTTTTTCTATATATTTATTACAGTTACAACAGAGGTCCTCATAAATAGTTGCATAAAATGTTAAAGCCACAACATTGCACATGATATGAAAGAAAACAAAATCCCAAATGAGTGCATTTACAGTATTTCATCCTGCTGTATACTGCTTGACAATTGGGTCAGCAAGCTGGGCACCAACCCAAAGTTCTTTTCTAGGGGGACAGTGAGTACTGACCCAAACTGAAGACCCGCACAGTGGTATACCACCATTTAGGAAGGAGGGGGGAAAAAAGGATAAGAGGAGGGGGCAAAAAATTACAGACCGAAGGCAGGTAACAGTCTATATACAAGTAAGGCCTACATTTTATCAGAGCAAAACAATTCATTCTATTTGTATGCAAAATCTTTTGAGGTTGGATGCACTTAAAAGCAGAGTCTGATCTCAGTGCACTGCTACGTGAGATACATACAGGCGAGGCAACTGGAAAGCTCTAGGACCAAGTGAAAACCAGATGTTATAAATGGAGGCTGTACCAATGGGCAGCCATTTTGGTGAGTCTTCTCCAGGCATGATCTGATTTTTGTTTAACACCAGTGCTTTAAACATAGGCATTTCTTCCTTGAATAAATCTTGAAAACGGTAGCTAAGTTCACTTGCAAAATTCAACTCTTGTTTATTAAAAAAACTATTTTTTTTTGCAGAAACCTGAATAAAATACTGTTGCTGTATCGCTTGTGACTGCTTTTTGCAGAGTACAGTGCTATTGTCCTCCACCCCCGTGAAGTCTGCATCTCCAGTCCCCCGCGCTGCCCCGCGCGGGTCCCTGTGGAATGCATTTGCACACGAACATTCACTAGCAGCTGCTTGGCTTGGGGTTTGCTTTCCTCAAAATTCAAGTCAACAGCTGATTGGCAGAAGGAGTCTATCTCCAGTCTGATTGATTGGCAGGAGGAGTCCATCTCCAGTCTGATTGATTGGCAGGTGAAAGAGAATGAGAGAGAACTTCAAGCAAGGTCAAACTCTTGGCAAGAGCCTGCTCTGTAAGAAGTTTTTAATGCTACGGATGGGTCGAACATCATTCTGGTGTTTTCGCCGCTCAATGAACGAAGTCAGTCTGGATATATCAATGCTGTCAGCACTTTTGCTATTCCCCAGCTGCAGCCATTGCTCCTGGAGGGCCAGTGCAGCCGAGGGACGCTTAGCTGGGTCATCCTGAAGTAGGAAGCATACAAAATCTTTGGCCTTCTGGCTAACTCCTTTGAAGTAGTCATCTGGGAAACTAAAGTCTAAGCGGCAAATATTCAGGCAAGTTTCCTCTACACTTTCATCCAGGAAAGGAGAGACGCCACTAAGAAGGACATAAGTGAGCACTCCAATGCTCCAAACATCTGAAGTGAGTGAAACAGGATTTCCAAGAATAATTTCAGGAGCTGCAAACTCTGGGTTTCCAAGTAACTGGTGGATATAATACGTGGTATTGAGCTGGACTGCGTCTCCAAAGTCAGCCAGTTTTATTGTTGGCTTAGTGGAACTCTGGTCCACCAAAATATTTTCAGGCTAGAAAACATAAAAGGAAAAGTTAAAATGTCTTTTTTCAAGTCAGTCTAACACACATCTAATGCTCCAACTTAACTGCTTCCCAGCCAGTGTGGTCAGCTCTAGAACATAAACAGCTGCACGCTACAGGGATTACTGCTGAAGGCAGCTCTGCAAAGCTCTTACCAAGGCTTCCCCAGACCAACCAGCAGGTGGGTTCTTGCCTACTGCAACATGTGATGAATGTGCTTTAGCTGCTGGCACTATGTTTTTTGCAGGAAATACAGTTCTGCCAGGTAATACTTTAGTTGTTCATGACAGCAGCTTTACAAGGCTTCACAGGAACTGTGTTTCAGAACTTAAGCTTAAGGAACAGCATTACATATAGAGGGTGAATAAAGCAACTCCTCCATTTGTTTTACAACAGAGACAACAAAACCCTTGCATTTAAAGACTGGAAGACTTTGTAGATATTTGCATGATGCTTTCAACAGAAAGCTTTATGTGGCAACTCTTTCATGTGATGCAGCTGGACAGATGGAAGACAAGCCCTGTTAGGAGACTATGACAGCAGAAGATCCTGTTGGAGGCACATGACTTCAAGAGAACTGCCCCATTATTGGTGAACTGAAAGTGGAATTATTTCTAGAGTTTTATTTCTAAAGCTACTGCTGCTGTAGCTGTAATCTGTGCAAAGTAAGAGCAACTTACCTACCACTAGTTTTTAACTAATTCATCTGAATCTACCCTGAGACCAGAAAAAGTACTGGTGAACTCTGTATAACATACCAGAAATAATTTAATGGTATGAAGACCCAAACCTGATTCTGCTTGGAAAACGGAAGTATATGGAAGAAAGAGACTCAGGCTCTTTTTGCTTTTTCTCACCATGACCCCATTTGGCTAAAGAGATCCTGCCTACAAAGCTGACTTGTCAATGCTTAAATTACTACTCATATACAGGTGAAAAAAAAGTGTAAAGAGTAAGTTTTTAATTAATAGTTACGTTAAGACCTTCTCACATAGTTTTTTTCACTAGAATGCATCAAACCCTTGTGGCACAAGTAACACCCAAAGGGAAGAACCAAAGGCCCAAAGAGACACCATTCATGGAGATATTGCAGCCCTCAAAGTGCAAAGATGAGATTGCAGCAAAAGAGGAAAAGCAGTCTCTTTTGCTGTAAACTCTATGCTTCTTGAGAAAGAAATGGTCTTCTGCTGCAAGTTTATCAGAACATAAATAAATAAACGAATAAATAAATAAAACTCAAGTAAAACTTCCTGTCAGCAATTATTTCCAACACAAAGGGCCACACAGGGCAAGAGAGCTATAAGGAGAAAGCACAGGGAATTGAAAGTTTCTGCTTTGCTGGCTATGAGTGATTTAAAGCATTTGGGGATAGCCATATCCTTCCTAAGTCTCAAAGCATTTCACACTTCCATGTTCCCAGCTGCAAGTTTCCTAGAACAGGGAGACTTTTATGCCTGGAATGATGAACACTGCCCAGAATCCCATTAACACCTCACCTTTAGGTCCAAATGTGCTATTCTGCAGTTATGAAGATACTGCACAGCTTCCAGAATCTCTCCCAGGTAGAGCCTGATCTTCCCTTCTGTGAGGTTTCCCCATCGCACGACGTAGTCTAGAAGGCGACCCTGGTCAGCCCTGTTAGAATTACAAGGGTTGTATTTTGGATTAATCCATGCATCAGATCTGAAAAAAGACTTAACAGGCTACAGACAACAGAAACAACTATAGCCTGCAGAGCTTACAAGACAGAGGACTAGGGTATGAAGAGGAGACTTCACATCAAGCTACCAGATCACAACATTACTAATTCACTTTTGCAGCCATTTGATAGAAAGATACTGCTGAACCTTCAGACTAAGATAATCATGCACATATGAATTTAGTATCTCTATTTGTTCCCTTCTGAGTATTAAACTCAACATTTTAGTAACAGCATTAGACAACTGCAGTATTTTGAGCACTTAAGCGCTTTCAAACTGCTATGAAATCTTAGAACTCCTTATTCATAAACCACCGTAAATGCCCCAGGAAGTCAGCTGAAAAATTGCGTTTTACAGATAATTTAGAGTGCACACACATTTCTAACACTAGTATGTAGTTGGTGGAGGTCTCAAAGGTATCAAGAAGGCCAATGAGCTGGGGATGCTGGAGATTCTGCATGACTCCAAGTTCATGGGTAACCTGGTCTCGCTTCATCAACTTCTTATTCACAAACTTCGTGGCTACTGCTCGCTTGGTTCCCTTCTGGTCACACTTCTTAACGACAGAAAATCTGCCCCTGGAATACAACAGTGAAAGGAAAGAATTAACCAAGAGATGCAATAAGGACATTTACTTGAAAAAATATACTCCAGGAGATCTAATTTTAGATCTCTAATAAGTTGCAGAACCTTACAGAGAAGGTTCTGGGCATGAGAATTTTCAGAGCATGCATCTACTACAAATTGTAGAAACTTGACAGAGATCTGTTACATGACATTTGCAGACAACTTGTCAGAGTAATATGAGCTTTCAAATGTCATCATTAAGTTGGACAACTGTATATTCTACATGACTTATTTTGCCCATTTTCAGACTTCTTCTGTCTGTAGTTTTCATTCTCTAAATAAGAACTTCACTACAGAAGCAGTGTCAGTCACTGTAAGGCATGCTTAAAACAAATCCCTTCATCTATGATACCACTTCAGCCTAACTGCATTCTGTTTATGCAGTGCCATCTAGTGCTGGTAAAATTTTCTCTTCCTCACTTCTATTTAATCCAAAAAAAATCTGGCCTTTTAGGCTCATACATTAAGTATTTTTCAAGGGGAATTTAATTTCTGAAAGAGAAGTCAGTATTTTGATACAGACAGCTTTGGAGATCAGCATACAGAACGCACCTGCCGAGCTCAGCCACTTCACTATAGTGGGATTCAAAGTTGTCTTTCCAGATTACCATGATCCCATCACTTCCAGGACCTAAACAAACAAACAAACAAATGAAGAGAAGGACAATATGTCCAAGATTTAATATACTCAGATCCCTTGTCTGTGAGGGGAATCACCCCATCCTATTAATCCCAGTATGACACACAGGCTGGCAGCAGGACAAACTGGAATTATACCCCAAGGTACCCTGGCCAATGCAGCAGAACAAATTCTATAGGGGAAACAATTCATGTACAGTGGGAGCTGTCTGTACAGGAATCAGTAACCTTAGCAAGTTGAGGGAAACAGTAAAAAGAAAAGACATCTTACATTTTATCTCATAATTGCTAATACACCTGCCACTGGGAAAAAAAAAGTGTCCAGGTAGTATAGCAGCTACCTTAGAGAGCAACTCTTATTTTTCAGGGAACACTAGTATAAAGATCAGAATTTTACTTTCAGCCTCTTTGATGTATTGCAACACACTCATCCTAGGGCTTAGCTACTGTCTGTCTTGGATCAGTGAGCTGGAAGTGCCTGAAATAATCACCACCTTGATATGTTGGCAGTAAGGCACGTACTGTGGCTACCAACAGGAGGAGCTCAAAGTGCCACCACTGAATACAAACACCCAAAAATTTCAGATGAGATTTGCAAGGAACACATCTTTCACAGTCTGGTTTAAAATTTCAGGAAAACAGCAAAGCTCTCTGAAAAAAAGGGAAGAAAGACTATATTTTGAAGACATTTGGGACAACTGTAGAAGTCCCCATATCAGCTGAGACACTTCGTATCTTGGGGTTTTTTATGTGAGTCAGCTGGAGACAGAGCCATTGTGCTAAAAGCTATTAATCAATTCTCACCAATGGAAAAATATAGGGGCCTCACAGTAGACTAAAGGACCCAGATAGCATCAATTGTTATGAACTTCCTTGTAAGAAAACCTGTGATCTTGTTATCTATATTTTCCCTATTTCTAAAAATTAAGAATTATGAACACTTAGGAGAAGCATAACTGAATGTACAAACACACATCAAAACTTATCACTATGTCATCAAACACATCAAGTAAAAATCTTTTCATCCTTTTGCTGTCTGCCTCCAGAACACAGGCATGCTTTCATCTTTGCAGGTTTCCTTTTCATTCCCTCACAAACATTCAGGTTGCCTCGCTTCAGGTATTGAAATAATGCAATTTAACTGTAGATCAATGATGCAAAGACAAGAAGTAGTATGTTCTCCCAAACACCGTGGCTTTACAATTCAAGCAGAGGAGAAAAATAAATTATAAAGTAATGCTACTCTTTTCTTATCTGTACACTTTAGAAATTATGTTAGCATAGCAATATTCACTGAGACTAAACTAAGAATGCTGATGATAGAATATGATTTTATCAGCATGTTTGAACTGGTACTAGCTAAGTGAATGCATGTTGACAGTCCTGTGGAATGTGTGTATGAACCTCTAATCAGATGCATCCTAAAACTACATCTATTCCTGCGAAATAGGTGACATATTACAGGTAAAAAGCCTTGTAATTATACTCCTTTAACAAAGGAGCAGAGCTTTTCTTTTTACTGTTCATGGGTACCAGACACTTTGACTGTAAGTGGGCTTTAGGAGAAGGCAGAGACAGGCCTACCTAAAACTCGTAGACTGGCGGAGGATGAAACCGAACCCATGTCGTTTGCAGCTATACACGTGTAGATACCATCGTCTTCCGCGGTGACGCCAACGATTTTCAGCGACGCCTCTCCCAGGTCACTGCGAAACACAAAGGAGCCCTTAACTGTACAGTAACTTCACACACCTTCAGCTATGAAAATCAGACACAGTTAGGTTGATATTGTTTATACTTCTTTTTCTTCAGCCCTTATCTTCTTCTAGATGAATATTACTAACCCTGCCCTGCCGTATCAGAAGCGTCCACCAGAACCTGAGCACTTCATGGTCATCCAGTATCCTGGAATATCCTACAGACTACTAGAAAAACATCCTGACTGACACTCTGTCTCACCATGTCTCAGGCTCCACTGTGTTGGAAAAACCAAGTGCTTCCCCTGTGTCTTGCTGCTTCCTTTACCTACTTCCAAGTTTTTGAAAGTCACATCGAGACAAATATCCATCCTTGTTCTTTCTGAAAAGTTGTCTCCATCCGTGACTTCCAAGAAGTGACAGCTGATCAATCATTTGTGCTTTCAGAGCATTCACCCCTTCTAAGAGAGGGCTTGCCCTTCAACACAAAAGGCACACTTCACACAATTCTGGAGACTCAGAATCTGGGAGAATGAGGATGGGAGGAAACTAAAAAGGAGTGACGATTACTTTCTGCTCCAGGGCAGCGACAGCATTAAGCTGAACAGAACAGAAAGACTCTGCGGGCTCTTCCTTAATCCTTCTCACTGTTCAACCACCCTTTTTGTTTGATCATTTGTCTTTAAATGTCTGCTTAAATTTTCATCCATGCAATAAACCTCTAGTACTTTTCAGATTATCTACCATGGACATGAACAGCAGGTAATTCAGTTTGCAACTCTCTTACAAATGTGAACACTTGGCAAGTCCTCCCTACACTTTTCACCTCTAGGCTCAAACCAATCCTAACATTGTGTTGTTTTTTTCACAAGAATGGATATTTTCAAAATCTTCTATCACACTTATTGCCTTCCTTTGGATTCATCTCAGTTGCTACAAGTAGTTTTACTGACTGAACCAGAAACTTTTTGCAGTGGTCTTCATCACACAGTTTCAGGGGAAAAAAAAAGAATGTAAATTTAAGGAACATAGAAAGATGACACCCTTCCCCAGCTCAAATAACATTTCAGGATAATTTCTAAAAATCTGTCAGCCACAGCCAACATTATTTACTGGATATAAATCTGTAATGAGTAACAGGGAATTAACGTAGCAAATTTAACTCTTACGCATCTCACAACAGCCCTGGATGCAGCAGTAAAGCTGCCACACTACCTTTGTCTTCCCATTAAAAACAAACAAAAACCCAATGAAAAAAAAAGCAGGAGCAGCAGGAAGTAAAGAACAGTGTAACATGCCACCAAGTTTTCACAAAAGAGCCCTTCATTCTGAATTAAGAGTATAATTCATAAATAAGACATTTCTTCACACTGAAGTTATTCATTGAACTACATTTTCTGTGTATAAAAGATGCTTTTTCAGAAAAAAAAAATCTTTGTTAACTTGCAGCTTCCCATTCCAAAATAACAATTTCTCCTGTTAATTAGGTGCTTGAGTTACCAGTTATTCTGTTATGCTCTGTCATACCAAAGCTAAAACCAGACAAAAGTGTCAATATCCATGCTTCAACAATGAAGAGTGATGTTGCAACATCAGTAGGAAGCAGAGGCTTCTTTGCAAAACCCTGCAGTGTGATCTGAAAGCCACTAATGGAAGTAAGGGACTGGAAGGATCTGTCACAGTCCTGGCATATCACAACATACTGGTCAGTTTCAAGGACCAGCTCAGTGTGACAGAATCACAATGGCTTCTGCAATAGCTAATCAGAAACAGCAAATTAATTTTATCTTGTTTTTAAAAATCAAGTATGACATTTTGTTACCCTACCCATATAGAGAAGTTACACAACATTTCCGGAAAATCTCAGCTGTGAAATATTTCTGTCTGAGAGCAATCCTATCCTCATGCCTCAGTCAAATGCTGTCCTGCACCAGGGACATATAAAATGTAACAGTTTCAGCAGTCCTGTTGAACATGACACAAATTACCTGTAGGAAATGCTGTGATGACCGTCATTGCTCAGTGTATTATGATCAGGACCTTTCCAAGTAACTGAAGCCTTGGGGCGACCACAGACTTTACACCTAAGCACGATGGTGTCTCCTGTCTCACATGTTACCTCACTCAATGGAATTATAAACTCTGGGGGAACTGGAAAAAGAGAATCAATGGCATTAGTTAAACTGAAGGAAATACATTTAATTTCTATTCCCTGTGCTCTCTTCTATTGACAAAGTAGTACTTTACATTCCCAAGATGTATATATATCCCCTACGCTTGGAGCACATCCATGGTTAGGCCCCTTGCTGGGGCTCTGCAGAGCTAATGAAACTTTCTCTACATGAACTTGGTCACAGAACTACTGCTGTGCCACAGATAACCCTGAAGGCTGCCATGGTGAAACAAACACCCATTGTATGGTAAGTGAGGAAAGTCTACACTGGAAGTATTTAAGGATGTACTCAGCTAGGCTATCTTTATACCCAGTCAAGTTTGCAAAAGGGAATATAAAACACTTCACCCACTGAAGCACCATAGTGCTTTCCCTTTCCCCCAGGTGAAACTCAAAAGTTTGTTCCTATCTATTAAGCTAAAACCCCAGCTTGGCTCTGACCCAAAAGGGACACTATCTTGGTCCTGATCAGCCTCTGCACTGGAGAGGTCCTGAATGTTCCCTAGGATGCAAGATTAAAAACGAAGCAGCTCCAACTCCTGGCATTGCTACT
Organism: Notiomystis cincta; assembly: GCA_013398075.1. Classification (NCBI taxonomy): domain Eukaryota; kingdom Metazoa; phylum Chordata; class Aves; order Passeriformes; family Notiomystidae; genus Notiomystis; species Notiomystis cincta. Next base: position 58,661 of record VZRX01011140.1, read on the forward strand.
TTGCAAATTCAGCAAGGCTCCACTTCCATACAGAACACATCATGTGGTCCTTGTGTTTTATGTTGTTTTGGACTTGTGAACAAAAATATGCTTTTTGCATCTTAAAAAAGAAATAAGACATATTTCATTCTGCCTTATCGGTAGAGAGCCTACATATATTATTGTAGAAAGCATTCAGTTCCTGACATAATCCATATCAAGCAAATAATCTTTTAATCAAATTATATTGACTGAAACCTTTAAAAATTAAAGCAACTTACCATCATAAATGTAATTGGGGTTGAGAAGCTGGAAAGGAGAAATTAAAGAATTAATGTTCTGATAATCTTATAGTAACTTAAAGAATGGTAAAACATCAAGCACAGAGATAGATCAAAGTTAGCTGTAGCCACAACATCCAACAAACATCTGAATTCCACAATTTCTGCACCACTCTTCTTTTTTCAGTAACTTTTTTTTTTGTATGATGCTCTCAGGTTCAAAGGTTATAACTTCCTGTTTTCAGATTTGGCAAAAACTGTCTACTAAAGCCACTGCTGCCTTTGATTCCTTCCTGTGAATTTCTGACAGAAGCTACTTTTAAAGAAATCCCAACTTCCCTTGGAAACCACATCTTTGAACACTTACTTTTACAGAAACCTTGTTGGCAAGTCCTTCTCGGGATTTGCGATAACCATTTTCTAGCTTGCCTTCCCTTTTGCCGTCTTTATCTTTTTTCTCAGATTTCTTCCTTAATCGGAGTGCTGTGTGCCAAGACGTTGACTTCCTGAACACAGAACATGAAACTGATCAATTCTTTTTAACTCCCTGTTATGTCCAATACTATCTAGTTTCATGTGTCATTGGAAAACTGTGTCACAATACTATTTCTATCTATTACAGTATAGTAACATGAAATAAGTTAAGTATTCCATAAGGATGCCACCTTTGGCTAAACTGTGAACAAGCTAGTAATGTAGCCTGTAGGTCAGCATTCCTTGAAATCACTGCTTGAGTGATAAACTTTCTCTATGAAAATGCAAACTGTCAATCAAACTGAGCAACAACCAGTATGAAACCCATACCAAATACAGGCTTACAAAAGCTTTACACAAAATTCAAACTTTGAACTTTGACACAATTTCTTCCACTGCAGATATATGAGAGGTATTCCTAGCATCTAGTCATTTTCAATAGGTTTGTGGCTCAAAGCAGATATCTAGGAACTCTGAAATCTTGTTTCACTTGAACAAACATGCCCTGTTCTCCTAGACAAAGGTGTCTAGACTGGTAATTCATTCTATTAAATAAACAAGTTAAGATGAATTATTCCTGCTCTTAGATAAGGCATTCTTTTCCCAGAAGATTAGGCTATTACAACTTTTTAATAAAGAATATATGTTTCTGGGATCTTTTTTACTAGCTTGTATTTTCAAATTTGCTAAGGGACCTCTCCAGTACTCATTCTGCTCGTTTTTCATTACTTCTCAATGATCACATTAACTGTTGGCCTTAGAGGTTGAAAGCCTTCTCTAAACTGGAAGTTTCTTCCTTCCTCCCCTTCTAGGCACACCCAGGCACTCACTTGATGGTTCCATCAGGGTTGTCGATGATGATTGCACTGGTGTGCCCCAAGACGTAGCCGGGAATCCAGCCCTCGGCTGCGGGGCACTGATCGGTGGCGGCTCTGAACACCAAAAACATGTTCTGTTGGTTGCTGGCTAGAATCTGCACGACCTCTCCTTGGTAGACATTTATCTCATCCTCCTTCACTGCCGTGTAATCGTGTGTCACCAGCATGGTGGAGATATTGCTACTGCTGCTACTTTCACTCTGCAAGCGTCAATCAGAAGCAGAGAGAGCGGGGGGAAAAAAAGAGAATCAAGTTTAAAACTTATGAAGAAGACAGGTTGTTCTTGGCCTGCTACATTACCTACCTAATCCACTTGGTTTAAACTGTAGTCAAAGAAAAGAGCAATGTTCTCTTGTTTAAAGCTGCCTGTGCCTGTTTATCTTATGCATTAGTCTGATATTTGAACACCTCCATGTACTGCTACTGCACAAATTTATTCTCAATACAGTTACTCAATATCATTTCCTTTAACCAAGAGTCAATTTTTATATTAATCTCAACTCATCTTCCTTTCAAGCTCAGACACTGAACCTTACATCTTCATCAGGCATCAAAACTACAGTACAAGCATGTAAGGCAGTTTTTCACGGTCTTGTAAGTTCAGTTTCAAAATCATAGTCGTTAGCTCATAATCACTGGAAATTCCAACAGTGAAAAAACATGTAGTCTTCCCTAGCACTGTTTGTCAGATCTCAGACACCAGCCTTCTGTACACAAAACCTGACAAGGTACAAAAGAACAAAACAGAGCTTTGACAGCATCTCTCAAAACCACAAGACCTATCTCTCTGGTTGAATCTGTATGATCAGGTTTGTCCGTTGAAATGCAGAGGATGAAGTAATGGTCAAAATAGACCCACTGAACTATAAGAATCCTTTCTAATTGATTAGTGACTAGGATAAGCTGAGTGTTGTTACCTGTTTATCATACACTTTCAACTACTGTTCACGATTTTGTTCATTTCCCCAGCAAGTATTTGTGGAAAGCTAATTATGGCTGAGAAGGTGTACATTCAAAATCATACTACTTTCAGAACAAAAAGCCTTCTCCTGACCACAAATCTCCTGGAAAATAGTATTTTTTAAAAGTAAGGTTTACTTTGTCCATTTGCATCTATTCCTTATATGAGGTTTAATAAATAGAAGTGTGTAAACTATTATCAGATTACACAACCTCAGTGATTATTTCTTTCTTGAAACAAGTTAAAAAAAAGGTGAATGGCCTATTAATTATGTGACATGAAGAGTGTGTGTGTGCCTGTCTTTTATCTCTGTTTCTACTTCAGTCTGTTTCAGGTCACTCAGTTCCAGTGAGGGCTCACTATGGCTCAGTAGAAGCCGAGCTGAAGAAGGAAATGAGTGCCCACATCCTATAGATAGTCCCACTGCTTCCAGAGCATAACCACATTAGTACCACTCATGTGCTAGCAGCCAGTGGAGAGCTTGGCACACAGGATTAAAACAGCATCATCTTTTTTCTCAACCTGTCAAATATTTCTCAACTATTGAGGAGATGCAGCGGGGGTCACTTGACAGCATGGTGCACTGAGAGCCCTGAACACTACGTTCTCTTGCGATCTGCTAAAGGCCTTGAACAAGTCACTCCACCTCTCTGTGCCTGTGCTTCCCTGAGGACTCTGGCTAAAAAACCAAGACATTTGGAAAGGAACAGCCTCAGATTACTCATTCATAGCATGTTTTACACCCTGATGCTTGGAGTGCCAGCGACTCTGTACATTTTATTCTAGCTGGACTGGTATATTCAACTGCGTGACTCAAATCTTCTTTTTGCCATATTAGAATGATGAAGCATATGCTACCACAGTGAGAAAGATCTCATTGTGGATTGTAACTGAACTTAAGGATATTTACTTTAATTTCAGATGCTGTATTTCCAGTGGGAGAACTAATTTTTTCTAGTTTAGAGGACAGGCTGCATAGCCTTTTGTATTAATAAGTCCTTTCTATGACTCAGGCAAACTGGGAACAGCTGAACCAAACAAATGAAATCTCATTTTCAGTCATTATTTAAATTAGGATGACAACTTGCTATATTCTTTTACCTAGATGAAAAACAACTCTATTCAGAAAAAGCAGCTTTTGTTGACTCCTCCTGTTAGACTTACAGGGAAAGATGAAGGGAAGTTGCAATATCAACCTAAGCCTCAAACCTTGCCCCACACCCTATTCCTGAACATACTGTTTCTTAGCATGCAGCAGATTTTGTGTAACTGCAAGACTGACCTTTCTATAACATAACATTTCTTTCTGACATTTAAGTCTTGAAGGATCATAATAAACTCTGAATATTTCTTATGTTCAACAGGGACAGTTAAATCTGTTAAATAAACAACTGTCTGGTAACTACTAAGTGACAAATGTTCTCAAGAATGTGTTTATACCAGAATTCATTCTCACTACGGAAAGATAGCCTTTCCTTTTGCCTTCAAAGGAAGTAATTATTCTTGCACAGTTAATGTTTTCTTACTGAAAGTACTTCTGGTCATCACTGACCTCAACTATAGGATTAGAGGAGGATCTACAAACAAAATATAAAAAATTCGTTCCATATTCCTCAACTAGCAAAACTTATTCCTTCTTATTCTTAGAAGTAATTTTCCCTTAAGTAAATGACCATAGCCATATGTGCATGTGAATATACATACACAAATGGTTAAATTAAAATAAACCTTCACAGCCCACTTTCTCCAACTTGTTCAATGTGGTGTGAAATCCTGCTGATTGGTCTAGAAATAAGATTATAAATGAGGACTTATGGCCTGCCTCAATTACCACATAAAAGAGTTATATAGCTGTGAACATAGAGTTGTGAAGCAGAAGGCATGCATTCCAACATTACGTTTTACAGTGAGATAAAAACAAGCAATGGTGTCTTTGCTGAGATAGTATCAAAATCCAAATGTTTTGAAAACTCAGTGCCATCTCATCTTCCCCTTTCTCTTTTTTTAATGCAACAATCTAAATTAGTATTATGCAAGTACCACCATCTTGATTCACAAACTATACAGTAAATGCAAAATACTCAAATAACCCCAGATATTGCATTACATCACATCACATTTTGCTAGACTGGAAATAAACACAAGACAGAGCTAAACCAAATAAAAAGCTGAAGGAAGATCAAGGTAAAAGTACAAAACATGCAAAGCATAATTTTATTTTTTCTAAAGGTACTATAAAAGTAAGAACAAAGAAGTCAAGAAAGCTTTGTGTGTTAAACAGTTCTATAAAGAAATGCATGCATTTAAAAAAGGTCCAGCAAGTTAGGTGATTTGCAAAACTGGTATTGCATACCATTTGTGAGAGAGTAGGAAAACAAATATTCATGAACACAACGCTTAGTGAGAGAAAAATCAAATGTGAGTTTAAAAAGAAAGGCACCATAACCTGCCTATTGCATCCATGGCAAATGCCTCAACATTTTTGCTTTGTATTTGCACATGCCCCTGTGATTGCAGTGTTGCTTTCCTGGTGGATGTTATTAGAGAGAACGTAGATTCTGTTGATAGCCCAGATTTCTGCACAAACACACCAAGTACACACTAAGAGGCTGAATCTCCAGAAACCCGAAACCAGTTCTTCTTACAAAGGAGAAAAGACAAGTGGAGTGGGTAATTGTTTTGGTTGTAGTAGAAGGAGGATTATTGTCGCTAGGTTTTGTTGGCCTGTTTTGAGTGGATTGCAGAAGGCTTCCTTGATCAAACACAGGACTTAAAAAGAGATTGTTGTACAACAACTAAGGCTGACAGGAGAGGGGGAAAAATAAATTAATAAAAAAATAAAAATCAAGCAGCTCAGGGAACGTAGATGTCTCCTCCAAGTTACAACTCAACAGGACAATGGTGGCAAATTTGTTTGTGAAAGGGAAAAAAAAGCCCCAAGGCAATCTGCCAAAATCCTGAAGTCAGCTTTAAGTGCTGGTGCAATGCATACCCCGAGGTGCTCTGGCTGCCACGCCTCAGCATGTTAATTATGTGCCTTGGAATTAGAGAGGAAGAAAGCAAGGACAGCAAGTTAGTAGGTATCAGCCTAGTGATCTAGGTTTGCAGCAGAGGCAGAAATCGCATCTAATGTTAGCGGCTGCTCTCGTGTCTGTATACATCGCCCGTTCGCATGTATACAAACACACGGGTAGATACTCGTGGCTTTTTAACGCGCAGAAGATACCGGGCCAGTTGATTATTTCAGAGCAGTACAGCACCGGAGAGCCAGGAGTTAGTACGGAGAATGATGGCAACGCACAGAAAGGCAGCATGGAAGGTTTTAGAAGAGCTCGCAGGACAGAGGTGCTCCGCTCTTACCCCGTTACTCTGGGTGGAGTGAACTGACTGCTCGCTGGTCGAGGAGCATGTGCTCATGCGGTCTGTGTCCTTGCTGTGTGAAGAGTGGCGGTGGACCTGCCGCTGCAGGGAGTCATTGTCCCCAGGGAAAGTGAAGGAGCCAGGGCGGCTGGCAGGGGATGCTGGGATGGAGCTCCAAAAGGAGCCCTTCTGCAGGGGGCTGCTGGGTGGAAAGGTTTCCTTGCCAAAAGGAGAAGGGAAAGTCGTGGACAGAGGAGAGTTCATTGGAGAGATGGCTCCTGGCCTTGGCTTCCCAAGCGTCAGTGATCCTATGCTGTTTCTTGTTCGACTGTCCTCTGAAATTCCACGTGAGTCTTTCTGGGCTCCATCAGCTGAGCCAGAAATGTTTCCTGCTGTCTTCCTGGGACTTTCAATAACTTTCATCTTGGGAATCTGTTCAGCTTCTCTCTGAGGACCATCCGGCTCTGCACTGGGAGGGTGCCTGTCTGGCTGGCTCAGGCCAGTTTCTAAGGAGGTGTTGTAGTGTGGCAGGGAGTGATTGTGAATGGACATACCTGACATCTTGTCTGCCTCTGCTTGGGCCGAGGCTGCAGAGGAGACCAGGACTGGGGAATGGTGTCTGACAGGCTGGGGGATCCGGGATGGCCGGCTACGGCTGGAGCTGGGGATGCCACTACAGCTGCTGGGGCCGCCGCTGTTACCACTGCTGCTCCCGCCGCCGCCTCCACCACTGCTGTGGTTCCTCTGGTACTCGATCGGGGACGTCAAGGCTGCAGTGGGGGCGAGGGGGGAGGCAGTCAGGGGAAAGGGGGCAGGAAAGGGAACAGGAACAGTTTAAAACAGACATGTCTACTGGCAAAAAGGGGAGTGCTGTTCAAATAAATTTCCTTAGCAGTCGAAAGATGCCACAGACTTCACGACACTAACCTTCATGACCTGCTGTATCTACCTATATTAAAGATTAAAAATCTGAAACTAAGAAGAAATGTTTTCCTCTAGGATCACACTGTCAGTCAGTCAGCAGCCAAGCTGGGAAAAAACAGGTGTGACTCCACGTTCTCTGCTTGTTGTTACTCATTACAACTGTTTAAAAAAATCTAGGTTGGGACAATAACAGATAGACATAAAAATACAGCAAGAACCTTTTAGTGTCACAGCAGACAACACCACCTTCTACCTTTCTCCTGCAGAATCTGAACGTTGTTGCCACAGTAAGATGTGACAACAATGGCCATCAAAATAGCAGAGGCAAAACATGTTCTGAATAGATGCTTAAAATTCCACTTGAGTTTAGCCTTTAAAGGCTTGCAGTCGCTTAAAAGGGGTACACAAGCTCTCAACGGATGGCACCTATCTTGATTCACTCCTACAAAACATTTGGAAAATTTCACCAAGAGAACACCATGTAAATTCAGACTACCACTCTTATAATAAATGCAAGCATCTGTTCTGAAGCAGAAATGCGGCACATATCCCCCAACTGTTCTGTATTAGCTCAGGAAAAAGGCAACTTGCAAAACATTTCAAAGCCAAGAAAAAAGACAAAAGTCATCCAATTACGAACTTTCAGTGAAAGAAAATAATTTACCATTTAAAAAGTTGCGCTGGTTTTCCAAAATTTGGTTAATTTCATGGATCCATAACTGGCGGACTCCCGGGCTGGCAGAATGCAAAATAAAGGTCTCCGTGACATCGCCCGTTCTTGATGTTAGTGCAAATTTACATGGATCACTGTCCACATTTTCCTCCAGGGAAAGGCAACTCACCTTCACAGAAAAAATCCAAACATGTATTTTATGAGAAACGTACCTTTAAAGTCTCTTTCTTAGGAGCTTAGAGTCAGATCTTCAAATGATAGCCACTCTTTCCTTCAGTAAAATAATACACCATGGAATGAAGTATTCCAGTAAACTAAGGATAGTGTACAGCTTACTGACACACTGCCTAAACAACCTCCACCAGGTCAGCATGGCCCAGTGTTCTCCATCCCTCACTTTCCTATCTGATTAGTTAAAATGCTGAGCCTGCTATGGAGCTCTCTCTACCACTCACTAAAGGCTTCAGCTGCAGATACAGCAATGCCTTGGACCTGGCTATCCAGCTAGAGGTATGAACAGCAGGTTCAGGTGTCAGGCAGAAAACCAAACTGAATTAGGGAAGCAGGGTCCACCCAAAACACTTCACGAGGACTGTTGAGCCCTTATATTATCAGGTTTTTTCCAGGAAAACCTTGAAATGGGTAAACACTTTTTTTGTTTGAGGAAGAGCTGACATATCTAAGCAGGCCACACTACTTACAAATATTATCTACATATTTGGGTATCAGAAAGGATACAAAAAGAGTTATTACTCTACTTGCAATGGACTTTGCAATATGGTGTACATACAGCACAGAGGTGAAAATGAAACTCCTTGTGAATACTTGTCCAGTGCTTTGTGCCAGAACACTTGCTTTGATATGCTTCCCACAGGAAGCATCAGAGTACTGGGATCTGAAGATCTCCACTGAACACTGGAGTGAGAACAAATTTGGTAGGAAGTAATTTCAGGAAATGACTGACACCTCACTGTGCTCTATGATTGCACATCTAGATGTCACTAGTGACTGCCCACAGAATGAGAAACTGTTACCTTAGCAGAGTTTGTGCAGGGGACACAAAAGACTCACACACAACAGTTACCTTGATGCTGTTTTTAAACAAGAATCCGGGCATGGAGAAACCTTTCTTTTTATCTAGCAGCTCACTGAAAATGACAATCTGCTCAAACAGGAAGACCCGTCTCTCCTTGCAGCGTGGCAGAAGTCCCGCATCCTGGTCTGTAACCAAGAATGTGTCCTGGAGCAGGAGCTTACCCTGGGCTACAATTTTACCCTAAACACAGAGGCAAGCAGAAACACATTTAGGGCAATTCTTAGTTTGTTTCCCCAATCAACCTTTTTAAGCACATGCTCATGACAAATAGCTCTGCATATTTCCCACCTTTTGACTGTCACTGACCATCATATATTCACTTCTCCTCCTATACACAAGATATTCGTGTGCTCTTTCTCAAAAAAAACCCCCAAACATAAAAAATAAAAAAACCCCAAACAAACCAAAAAGCTGGACCAACCCCCAAAAATCCACTCTGCCCTTTTCAATTCATACTGCAGTTTGAGGCTTGGAACACTAAGGCTTTCATTTCTCTATTCTGAATAACTCCAACAGTTACTCATATATTCTTCCAGGGTGCCGAGTAGGGGAAGAATTTCAACTTCATGTCTGCATCACAGAATATAAAGAGCTTTGCAAGTAGAACATGTGACTGTGGCCTGGATGATGTGTACTGCTTCAGTAGTCAATTTCCATCTCTTCTAGACTTAGCAAAACAAGGAGGGCTACAGTTGCCTCAGGTATGTGACTGACCTTAGTGACTCCTCCTTTGTCTACACTCCTGAAATCAGGTCTGTTCACCTGCTCATGGCTGATTATTTCACTATTTTGCAAGCTTTTAGTCAACAAGGGAACTGTAGTAACACCAGCCCTTTCTTAATTTTGCAGAAGGACTTACCTAGTGTGACTGACACAGCAGGTAATATTTCCTAGGAAAAAGTCCTTGGCAGGGCTAAGACTTGATTTTTTGTTTACTGCTTTTTGCACCAGCTAATCAGAAAGTGAGGAAGCACTGTACACACTTCTCCCCACAATATTAATGGTTAATTTCTAGAGAACATGACAGAATTTCTAAGCAAAACTCCAGCCAACTTACATCAAATCCTTGCAGGCGGCCAACATTCATCATGTCATTACACCGTTTTGGTACTATACACATGACCTCTACAGCTTTCTGTTCAAGACAAATAAAAAGTCAAAGCTTTATTTTCCAAATGAGTTAGCAGCATAAAATTTTGTTTCATTTGATATGGTTGCTTTAGAACAGAAATGCAAGAATTAAAAACTTGTAATAGTATTGTCAGGAAGATCAGAAAAGGGAAGTGACTCTGCCAAAATAAGAGAAGTTCAGAGTTAAAAGAATTCATATCACTAAGAGAAAATATCTCAAGTACCTCTAGTTCTGTTGTGTCAAGATTAGCTTTTTTAGAATACTTGAGGAAGTCCTGTAAAAGAAGAAAAAAAAAATCAAGTAATATTTGTTTTCTCATTAATCATCAAAGAGAAATCTTAGAAAATCTGAATTTTATATCCTTTATCAGAATAAGACAGACTGCAGAAGACATACCATTTGGATTTAGCTCATCCAAAAACATATGCTAAGGCAATGACCTCTGTGCTACACAGGGTTTTTCTTCATTAAACATTTATGTGTTACCAACATGATTGCAGGTATAGCTGGAGAAGCTGAGTCTCAACAACTTGTATCACTTTTACATCTGAAACCAGTTGAGAGTTCTTTCTCCCATTTCTATGACACTGATAAAAATTTTAAACATTTTCATGGCCTAAAGATTTGGTCTGTAACTATTAAAAGAAAAAACAAATTTCTGCCCAAGCCATCTACTGCAATTTTTATAACTATCTGAATGTGCTCAGGAAATAATCATACGGCATTGCTTACAAATCTGGGTTCTGTTAGGGAAAGGAGTAGAACAACATTAGCAATAATTAAAAAAGCAAACCTATCCATTAACACATCTATAACATATCTGTTAGCACAACTCAATTCATCTCAACATCACTTTACCTTTAGTAACAGCTGGTATTTCATAATTCTCTGCACAGGTTTTATTAGCAAGTCCGTGAGCTGAAGTCTGTGGCCCAGGCGTTGCTTTAGATCCTGAGAATTGTAAAACAAACATTTTTGTTTGTCACTTGGAAAGATCTTTGTTTTGTTGAGTTAGAAACACAGCATTCATATCAGGAT
>VZRX01011140.1:69480-127375 GCA_013398075.1 Notiomystis cincta
TGTTATCAGACCAGAAATTGGCAAAAGTCAGAAAATAATCTAATCTTCAGTTAGCAAAAGCTGGAGTCCTTCCCCATATCACCCTTATTCCCAAGGTATTCCCTTCTGCAAGCATCTTTCATCTCTTTTTTGACAAGGCAGCAGAGTGAAACGTAATTTTTCAGTCACAGGTTGTATACAGGCTATTTTCAACAGTGATCCCTGCTCATCCAGACTTGCCATTCCATATAAAATGCACTGGTAACTGCCTGGACTAAGGCTACTAAAAATAAGACTCTACTGATTAATTAATATCTTGTATCTAACCTTTAGTTTTCATCTCCAGGAGTCTGTATTGGATTTAAGAAATCAGATCAGAAATGGCAAGAAATTGTAATTTTAAACATTAACAACAATATTTACTGCATTTTTTTTTCTGGTTTGATCAACAGGTTTGATAATCCTTCACCTCATATATCCTCTCTCACAAACTTACCTCAAAAAATGTATCAATGTATTCTGAGACAATGTGCTCAGACTTTGGTTTGTTTTGGCAGTAAACTATGTACATGTGCAACCTTCTCTCCTAGAGGAACAGAGATACAGAATGATACATCATTATCAAGAAAAACACATGCCAGACTGAAATGGAGTATTATTTTAAGAAGTACAGCAGTTCCAATGTACGAACTTAAACAGGTCCCTTTAAGGGAAAGAAGCAGTTACATATGCAGAAATTACAGACCTGAAAACACATTTATTTGGGAAAATCATTAATTTTAGAAAGGCAACACAAGTGGAAAAAATTCCCACAGCTGTAGTATTTTTCAACTCTGATATTTTTTCTTGTGCATGTGCTTTTAATAGCAAAGCAACAAAGAAAAAGAGAGAGGGAATAACTTCTGCCTTTAAGATTAATTCTTGATTACTGACCTTGCTGGATAAGAAGTACAGACATACCTACTACAAAATGTTTTCTATCACTTTGCTAGGATTGGTTTGCAGTTAGAGGCTTTGCTTCCCAGAGACTTACAGAGCAGTGACCAGTGAACATAAATGGTAAGAAAGCAATGAAAAAATAGATGGAGATTGGAAAGGACACAGGACACATATCAAGAGCAGGAACTGAATCACTGTGTTCTAGCTGATAGAGGATGCTGTAATAGCATCACAGCTTGCCTTCCCATCTGGAGTGGTAAAGGTGCCTTTCAAAGACATCTCAATTACAAATAATGCCAGGAGAAAGTAAAACAGCAATCAGAAACAGGGAGACCTACTTCCTACAGGTTTCCCCACTTTGCCAGTGACAAATTCTCAGAAGGCAAAAGGATACAGAACTAGAATGCACTCAAACTGAAGCAAGAATGAGCTACTTTCCTATTTTTAGCTCTTCTATTCCATGCCACTGCATGGATACCTAGGATTAGAAGGCAAGTATCATATGAAATGATGATTCCCTTGCACTGAAGTGTAATTGAATAAGGGGCCCACATTCATGTTCCCTCTTCACAGAAAAGTACTGGGGACAAAGGCTAGAGCATTTACTTATTCTCTCCAGCTCTCCAGCTCTTACAGCAAAGGACATTGTACAGCACTTTCTTACCCGTGTTGTACTTAATAGTCAAACATGTTGGTCAGTAGCAGCCAGAGTTTGCCAACAAAGACATTTGCACTTACATGTTTAACAAACAGGGATCCCAGTTTTTCTGGATCTTCAAGGCACTTCTCCAACTCTCCTAAAAAGAAGCTGAACATAAACAGAATAAACACTTCTTTTTTTTTCTGACAGCACATTATTATAGCAAAAGGTAATTGCAAGTCAAAGTGGTCTCACTGCAAGGCAAGATACTTTGTGTCTCCTGTCAGCAGCTTTGGGTATTAATGTATGTGCAAACTGACAATGTTAACAGTGTAATACTTCAAGATAGTTTTTTAAAAGGACATTCTGAATCCATGCCAAGATGAAAAAAATCCTGGCATTCACTAATAAAATTATTAATTGCATATATACCTTGATTGATAGCTTTCCCCCTTCTAGTTTGAATGCTTGAGATACTAATATTGCCATGCTAACCATCCCTAATAAATTCTTTAGACTGCATTGTTAAGAGAGAAAGTAATGTACAAAATTCCATATTAGAGATCCACAGTTGAAGTATTTCCTCTCTATATAAATATATATACATGCATCCTTTAAAGCAAATCCTCACATCAACATTTGTAAGCTGAATTTACATTTTCTACAACTCAAAGCACAAACCAACTGCATTTACCTTGTATCTGAATATTTGAGGAAATAAAATAATTTCTTAAAGTCAGTCTAATATTTTTTAGGTACAATACATACTCTCTGTGCCAGTCATAAATCTGGTGAATGTTTCCAAATACAATCTTGTCTTTGCCTTTCATATCATCAGGTACTCCATCTTCCTTCATAAGTGCCATATAACCCTGCAACAGTCCAAGGGAATGCATTGTGAACATTCTTACTTAAAAAAAAGTGAGTTGTCTTTTAATCCCCCTTTTTCCCAGAAGATGTCCAATGGCAATAACTTGCTTGGGACAAAAGCAAACCAGAAAACTGTTGTATAACACAGCATATGATAAAGCACAGACACAAAGTATCACATATTGAGGGGAGGCTGTCTACACAACAGTGTTAGAAAAATGAAGTCACTCTGTCTAATTGTGTGAACAGGCTCAAAGCATAAAAGAAACTTCCACAGCCCTTCTCCTTAGTGCCTGAAGCAGCTGCAATGCCTTGCCAAGTGGGGCTGTTCCTGAGTAAATGTCAGAGCCACTGGAGTAGTGGCTTCTGTGCTGCTTTGCTCCGTGTCTCTTATTTCAGTCACTCACCCTAACCCCAAAGTGCACTGAGGAGGAAACTGCCCATGGGACTGCGCTGCATGGACTACTGCTTGCAGTATGAGCAAACCAAACACACAAGAAAAATTAAAATAATTTCTGTTAGCAAGCATTTCTGGTTCAATGAAGTTCCTCTTAATTTTCCCATAGTCTCATCTTGTTTTTGGTGACTATAGAGTTGCCCCATTGAGCAATTCTACCATATCGTTAGATTGGGAGTGTTTTTAAATTTTTAAATATTCATATAACTCTATTCCTTCCTTTTCCCCCCCAGTACTTCTATTCCTAAACAGCCAGGTTTGGTTTTGGTTTGCCAAGTGTATGTTTTGAGGCCTAGTGTTTTCACCAGAAATTATGCTGTTATTTACAAAAAAACATATATTCACAGACTCCTAATGCACCTTTTAAATACTGTAAAAACACCATCACAATGCTGATCTTTCTTTCCCTCCCTGCCTCCAAAATAGAGTTCAAGCTTTAAACCTTATTAGGCTAAAATTCGCTGTCATGCTTATTCTTTCTAGTATTCCAAAAGCATTTTGTTGGTAGTTGAAAACTAAAAGGAGATGTTATCTCATTTTACAGAAGGAGAAGCTAGGAAGTCTAAGAGAAGCCTAGTGGCAGGAGAGGAAGGAAGACTCAAATCTTGGATAGCTGCTCTTTATGCTAGGGTACAATGCTTTTTTAAAAAATATAGATATGCTAAATAAACCCTCTATCTACTAGGATAACTTAGGCCAGAGGTAGTGATTTAAAAAAAAAGGCAAAGAACTACACTCCTTAAAGGAACAAGGTGAACACAGGAACAGGAAGAAAGGAGTAAAATCTGATGCCGCATTTTAATACATTAAAACCTTACAGGACGGAAAATTCGGAATGTAAACTTTCACATTTTTAGTCTCTTCTTGTGTTTCACTTTGAAAAACATAGTGTGGTTCAAGCTGCACAGCTGGTTAGTAACACATTTTTTAAAAAAACCCAAGAAATCAAGAGAATTAAAAACATCATACCTCAACTACGTAGCCCAGATCTCGCACATAATCTCGCTCTGTCTCCACTAATTCCTGTAAGACATAGCTACAGTGGAAGGAAAAAGGTGAACACATATTAAAAAAATGAAACATTTTTCAAGAGGATAAATGGTATACAACTTTTTAGACATTTGCAGTCACGTATGTTTGATAGGCAGAACTGAAATGGAAGAATTAATGTACATTGATTCTTAGCAAGATACTGCTTGGACTTTGAAACTGGAAAAGGTTTGCTTCTGTTTATCTAAAGCCAGATGTTTTTTTAAATATGACATTAAAATTAAACATTTAACTATTGTTTAAAATAAAATGCTATTATCTCTCTGGTCTGGAAACTCTCAGCTATGCAGACGGTTATTTCTACGCACAAGTTTAAAAAATTTGAAACCAGGTATGTTTTTATTCTGGTTTACTACTACATAGAGAAATTAAGCATGGCTTGGAATAGAATGAGGGGAATGACCATTTTTTTCAAAGCCTAATAGATCTTTGGACATTTAAAGATCAGCATCTTCCTGAATTAATGAGAGTGAC
Organism: Notiomystis cincta; assembly: GCA_013398075.1. Classification (NCBI taxonomy): domain Eukaryota; kingdom Metazoa; phylum Chordata; class Aves; order Passeriformes; family Notiomystidae; genus Notiomystis; species Notiomystis cincta. The sequence continues at coordinate 73,890 of VZRX01011140.1, forward strand.
ATGCAGCAGAAGTCAAACACAGGTATGACTAGAATTAAAAATCACAGATTGAATGTCACAGAGAAATGTGACCACATGCTTGAAATCTAATACAAGTCCTTCCACTTTCAGACTAACAGCTTCTGCTGCCAGTTCAAAATGAGCATTGTAAAAAACCAAAAAAACTGTAAAAAACTGGTCTTACTGTCGTCTTTTCAAGGAGCTGGATTTTCTTTCCTCCATCTCATCTATGGGTGACGAGGAGGACAGAAGGGAGTTATCTGAAGGGTTGAAGGATGGACTGCTGCTGTCACCTTGATCTACCAACAAGGAACTTGGACGGTCCTCCAGAGCCTGAGAAGGTATTCAAGACAGTCAGCAACAGTGATTTATTTCTCCTTTATTCACAAGACACATTACAAGCAGCTGTATATAGCAATCTATGGGAGATCAATTACTTTAATGTATCTTGGCAAAGCAAGTCACAAGCCTCCAGGAAACCAGCCAACAACATGGCTTTCCATGATAACTGAGCCTTTGAAGCACATTTGAGAAGCACATTTGAGATGACAGTCTTTCCTCCTTTTGAGATGACAGGAAAATAAAGGAGCTGAACTGGTTTGAGCAGCAATGGCTACAACTTGGACTATCCTGCTCAGGATACTTCTATGGTGAGAGAGACACAATGTGTCCTCATGGGCAGAGAGTAAATTATATTTGTCATATTTGACTTCTGGCACATACAAGTTACTTTCAACAATAAATAGGACAGCTTTGAAGGAGATTCTTATTATGTTACATTTTTAACACAACAGAAGTGGAGTTCTTTGTCAGACGTTTTAGTTATCTTAGTAACTAGTCAAAATAGTGTCTCAGTGAAAAAAATTAATGACTTCTACACTGTCAATGTTGCTTCTGAGCTTGTTCATATCCTAGAAAAGAGTCCCTGTATCTTCCTCCAGATACACTACCTCCCTTGCATGGACTCCACAGACTTCTGTTTGTATAAAAGATGAAGAAGTAATAGGAGGAAATAATACGAGCATCTCCTATGAAGTATTCATTGGATTTCTTTAATTCAAGCCCATAATCTTGGATCAAGCTACAGCTATGTATCACATTTTCCTTGCATGTGATACAGCCTTATTGCAAGACACATTTACTTCACCAGGGTGGGGTTCAGCTATAATCTTTTTTCTTTCCCCACAAAAAGTAAAAACCAATAATGATATGACTTGCCCGAAACCCAGGGGAAGCTGACCCTTGGCTAAAACTGTGAATGAGAACATCTCCCCCAAGACTTTATGCATGGATCATTATTTTATATGCACTGCTAGGCATCCTGACAGACACATGGACACCAAACTTTCCATTTACAAAAGAGTGTGTTGAATCTTCCCATAGATTACTTCTTATTCACCCTTCTGGTGCAAGAGAAGTAAAAAGTAAAGCTAATATCCAAGAGAGTACAGTAATTATTTTATGCAATAATGTAATTCTTTCTGAATGAGAAAACAGAAAATAAAATTTCTAATTCTGAAAGTCAAAGCTGCTTAAATTTAGAATAAACCTGGAAAATATCAGCCTCTGATAAGATGGGACTGTCATGCTGCAATTCTTTGCAGTTTTCACAAAGGCACTTCTGATTGAGCCCACTAGGGTCTATGCTGCAAAAGCTGGATTTAAAGGTTTTAAGGAAATCCAGAATTGCTGAGGGACCTCTTGAGAGTATATAGTCCAATCTCAAACATGGTCAGCTGGAGAAGTTTCTCCTGGATTAGGTCAAACTGGATTTTGATTACAAAAGGCCTTCCTGGAATTATGCATATAATAATAATCTTCAGGAACATGGAAAATTCCAAATATGTCAATAATAATCTTCAGAAACATGGAAACTTTAAAACTTAGAAACCTAAAACAGCTGACACAAATTCCTCCTCCTTAATCTGTCAGCAAGGATGGAGGCACTAACATGCAAAATGATCCCTTTACTCTTTTACTTTTTTCCTCATTATCATGTTGCCTAAAGAGCAATTGGATAACACAAATGTTTCTGTTTTTAAGGTTACCTGCTTTATTGCTGACCCTCATAAGATCTGCAATAAATTTAGTTTCAAGGATTCTTCTCATAATGGTTTATTAGTCTAAGTCTCTAGGCCTGTGCATTCATTCTACTACATTTTCTTTTTACTGACGGGACATACTCAGTAAATTTTCTACCATCTCCTCTCTCCCTCTTATTTATTGCTTTTTGCTCCTCTACATAACCATTTACCTATTCAGTAAATGCTTTTACAAAAGTGTGTACAAAACGACCCTGTCACTCAACCCAGAAAGTAACTTTTAAAACAAGACAGCAAATTTTAGGAGTCACTGTAAAACACGCAGGTTTTCTCCAAAAAGGACGCTGGGACTTGAAGACACAACTTGTTTAGACACTTGCACCTGCTGGTGAGTCTCACCATTTTACTTTTGACGAGCTCTTCGATCGCACTGACGAGTTCTGCAGCACTGGGCGTCTCGGAGCTGGTCGGCCGCACCAGGAGTCGAGAAGATGTCTGTGCAACAATGACACAAAGGAAGGAGAAGCCCGGAGTTAGCTCGGTCCTTGCACGAGGACCAAGGGACTTCCTTCACTTCTCTGTCAGACAAAGGCACCTGACAGGCACTGTCAGGGTCATATAACACTAAGATCATCCCCTCCAACTTGAGCAGCTGGAGTTGGAAGTTTCAAGTAAACCCCAAAGAAGTTAAATGCTGGGATAAAAATTCCTGTTCCTACATGCAATAGAAGTCAAGGAAGTAAAATTGCTGATAATTTGTGACAAATAGCTATGAAAATTGTCTGAGCTGACCCAATGGACAACAGTTTGTTAACCTATTTTACTGCTGCTTAAAAAAAGCAACAATTGCAGAACAGTAAGAGAAATCAGGAAGACTCAGAATAGAGGAGGAAGCATTATTATGTTAATACACCAGTAACTCAGGGGCATTTACTTTTCTAAAGGAGCTGGGGTATATTGCCCAGATTCAGATGGGAAATTGAGCTCACCATTCCTTGTGCCATCCATTTTTCCCAATGGTATGTGTAGAGCACAGAAGATCTCTGGCCTCATAAGCTATAAAATGCCAGTTTATAGATACAACTGAAGGTAAAAGGTGTTCACAGTAAAGGATTTTGGGAGAAGGCCATTAAACTCAGCCTCAGTAATTTGCAAACAGTGTTGTTTGCATATTACATTTATCATTTAGTAACTGGAAAGAGGAAACAGGGTGTAATATGAACCGTACTTCATATTACGAGCAGCACAGTGAACATCATGCAGCACAGGGCAGGCTGTCCTGCAAATGTTTCCAACAAACCGGACAAGAAACGGCACCAATAATGACTCCACACAAGAGGTTCTGCTCAAATCAAGCACGGGTGTAACAAGGCTCCCCAGAAGTAAATACAAAAAAAAAAAAAAAAAAGAAAGAATATACAGATTTTAGGTAGTTTGCCTTGTATTTGCCTTATTTGGGAAGGAAAACAGGGGCTGGGTAAGCAAAGGAAATACGGATAACTTTAAACGGAAAGATANCAGATTTTAGGTAGTTTGCCTTGTATTTGCCTTATTTGGGAAGGAAAACAGGGGCTGGGTAAGCAAAGGAAATACGGATAACTTTAAACGGAAAGATATGGGAACTGAGCCAAAGCAGAGACAGAACACAAGTCAACATAATGCTGCATCAGAGTTTACAAAAAGAGAAAACAAAAAGCGAAAATAATTAGTTTCATATTAACACAACTGCTCTTGAAACTTTAATACTGCTTATCCAAAAATTAAACGCAAACAACTTGTAAACTGCCACCAAATGCAAATCCACAACGTGTGCAATGATTCTGCTGAATGAAAGAATACATAGTGTGCAGATGAGCTCTCAGGGGAGAAAAGGGTTGTGTTATTTAGTGTTATTAGACAAATCAGCATGGCCTAGCACATGATGTTTGCATGCACACCAAAAACTGAGCAATCCCACAGCTGGCCTGGTACTTTACATGCTCCTGACATCTCCTATTGACCAGGTTTTCCAAAGCTATACCTATATGTGTGTTTTTATTTTGGATGCAGAGCTCAGCTTAGTCTTACAAAACATTGTCAGTGTTGGAATCAGGTTCTGGTTATGGTCCTTTTTATTGCTCTCTTGGCGTATATGGGATGAGAAGTAAAACTTCAGAACTGTGATTTCCAGGGCTGAAAACGAAGGAGCTGCATAGATAAAACTCCTTGCTGACTTTCCTGATGATATACTCTTGGAGCAGAATACACCCCTTGCCTAGAAAAGGGGAAAACTGGAGGGAGCAACTGAGCTCAGACGAGTATGAGGTGCTGCTAAGGGCCCACAGCAGGCTGGGAAGGGAAGGAGAAATCCAGCAAACAGAGTTTCCAGCACTGAGCAGGAGCTCTGCAGAAGAAGAAATGCTTGCAGGGAGGCAGAGACAAATGCCAAGTCTCTGAGGTCACAGAAAGGAGGAGACATTCCCTGGGATCCGGAGTAGCTGAGCAACCTAAGAAACCACCCAGCATGGCAGGAATGTGAAGAAGGACTCCACCCAGAAGACAGACAACTGGGAGCTTGTTTGCAAGCCTTTTATTAATCAGTAACTCTATCAATAGAGCCAAATACCTTCTCCTGGGTAAAACTTGGCTCTGGCCTCTCAGTTCTGTGTTCCAATAAAGCATTTACTTTAGGTGCTAGAAGTTGGTGGTGTGTGGACTTGAGGGAGGCACACACAACCTCCCAGGATGCCCCATAAGGGAACCTTTTGCCTCCCACCATGAAGGACAAATACTGCATAATAACGACACATTGCAGAAGAATCACTGTTTACATGCTTTGAAAAAATTATGGTATAATATTAGCTTTACGAAACTTTAACTTCTCTGAAGTATTTTCAAAATGTAGTTTCAGCTACTTAAAAAACTGTCCCAACATGTTTTTGCTGAAGTGGGTACATGTTAACCTTTTAAGAAGTTGTGCTGGTTTTGGCTGAGGTAGAGTTAATTTTCTTCACAGTGGCTGGTTTGGGGCAGTGTTTTGGATTTGTGCTAAAACAAGTGTTGATAATGTAGAGATGTTTTTGTTATTGCTGAGCAGCGCTTAGAGTCAAAGTCTTTTCTTCTTTTTGTACTGCCCTGCTGGTGAGGAAGGTGGAGCGCTTGGGAGGTTGGGATGAGACCAGGAGAGGTGACCCAAACTGACCAAAGGGATATTCCAGACCATGTGGCATCATGCTCAGTGTATAAAGTGGAGGGAAGGAGGAGGAAAGGGGGGATATTTGGAGTGATGGCGTTTGTCTGCCCAGGTCACCGTTACACCTGATGCGGCCCTGCTCTCCTGGAGATGGCTGAGCACCTGTTGACCTCACTGGGAAGCAGTGAATTAATTCCTTGTTTTGCTTTGCTTGTGTGCATGGTTTTTGCTTAATCTTAATCCACATGGTTTCCATCTTTTACTCAACCCATTCTCTCCCTGATCCCACTGGCAGGGAGTAAGCAAGCAGCTGTGTGGTACTTGGTGGTTGGCTGGGTTTAAACCACAAGAGCAGTGAAAATAAAATTTACTGGAGATGGAAAGCTACTTGTACTCTTCTGTGGTATGGGTCTGACTTTGCACCAGACATACACAAGTAAGCAGACACTAGCTTACAAGTGTATCCCTTCACATAAGGGTTCTTTCCATGTAAAGAAGTCTAGAATGAAATTACTTTTTCTCTGGAGAACTTTTTATAATATTTGTATATCAACTGTTTTCTGTCATTGAAGGAACACGCAAATACAGCAGCTCAGCAGCAGCAGCTTAAACATATTTTCACCAACATTATTTTCATCTTATTTCTAAATCTAAAACTGAAATTATTCTAGCAAGAAAACATTCTCTCAGGTCTGAAGGCTGGCCTATTTTTGCTTGTTTTGTTTCAGGACTATTTCCCAAGATATTAACTCTTCAACTTGTATGTTACACTTTGTCAATTCAGAAAATATATAGGAATTCAATACACATAGAGCATAAGAACCAGCCATTTTGATCCTACAAAGGACAGCTTCAGGGATGAGTGAGATTCCCACTGAAAGGCAGTGTTTTTAAAAGGAAAAAAAAAAAGAAAAACAAATAAGATTCACCAAAGTTATGAATAACATCTGCACCACTGAGAATAGAGAGCAAGCAGTCACAAAATTCACGAACAATATTCAGTGCTGTAGATTACAAAGGTTAAAAATTTTAAGGAGCAAAATGGCAAGAAAACAATAATGTGCATATTTGCTACACAAGTCCAGATTATTTCCATTTTAAACCCCCCTATTTCTAGACTTGATACTTGTCCCCTAAATGTCTGATCAAGGTTCAATATTGAAATAAACCCTCTCAATGTATGAACATCGTAACATTAAAGAAAAACAGATCGTATGTAAGTAAGTTTTTTTTCATGCAGTTACTACCTACATCCAAACTTTGATTACTGGTGCAAAATTTTTACCTTCAATTTTAATGTGCCTTTGTTTGTAAAAAACAGATGGGTTATGTGCTGGTTTTGGCTGGAAGAGAGTTAAATTTCTTTGCAGTAGCTGGTTTGGGGCCATGCTTTGGATTTGTACTGGAAGCAACGTTGATAACTCAGGGCTGTTTTAGCTATTGCCGAGCAGAGCTCACACAGCATCAAGGCCTTTTCTGTTTTTCACCCCACCCCACCAGAGATGAGAATGGGGGAGCACAAAGAGTTCAGAGGGGACACAGTCAGGACACCTGACCTCAACTGACCACAGGGATATTCCCGACCATATGACACCATCCTCAGCATATAAAGGTGGGGGGAAGAAAAAGGAAGGGGGGGACATTTGGAATGATGTCATTTATCTTCCCAAGTCACCACTACACGTGATGGAGCCCTGCTCTCCTGGGGATGGCTGAACACCTGGCTGTCTATGGGAAGTGGTGAATGAACTCCTTGTTTTGCCTTGCTTGTGTGCATGGCTTTTGCTTTACCTAATAAACCGTCTTTATTTCAACCCAAGAGTTTTCTCACTCTTCCCCTTCTGGTCCTCAAAGGGACAGTGGAACAGTGACTGTGTGGGCCTTAGTTGTTGACTGGGGTTAAACCATGAGAATTTTTACCCTTATTTGGTAATTTCTTTCTCTTAGGCATCCCCCCCTTTCCTCCTTGCCCCATCCCCACCTTCCCCCAAAAAAGAAAAAACCAAGAATAACAAAAGGTATGATTATAATACAATTAGACTCTAATCATTAATATGGCATGAGCCAAAGTGATGTAAATCATCCTGTGAGCACACAAAGTGGCCTATTTCCACATTTAAAGTGCAAGTAGAAAAATTTCTACATTTGTGCTTTTAAAATAGAGAAGCATTTAATTTGTGCTCTTTTCATAGAACACTCTTTTAATGTTGCCTAGAGGGAAAGAGTGATTACTTTTGTCTACCATGAAGCTGTATTATGTTCATTTTGGAGACCTTTGGAATCAGAAGAAAAATTTTTCAAGCAGAGGTTACCTCAGCACGTGAAGCCTCCCCCACATCCTGCCCCTACCTTGTCATCCTGCGAGTCGGGCTGGAGAAGACTGTGTTGCTGAATTGCCATGGGAGGAGGAAGCGGCACAGCATCTGCTCCCTCTTCGCCTTCCTCCTCTCCGCAGCTCTGCATGCCTGAGGAGGATGACTTGGAGAGAGTGCCACTGCTCAGCCCCTCGTTCCGACCTCTCTGTAAATAACATCAAGATGTTCAGGCTCTGTTATCTCAACAGCATGAAGCTTGTTATCACATGCTCCTTTTAAGTCTGTTCTGTAGTTTCGGCCCTCTCCCAACAAGCCAAGATGCTCCTACAAACACTCCTTAACAGAGGGGGAAAATGCAGATGCCAAATACAGTTTTCAATGTTTGGTAAAAACAAAAAAAATCAGATACTAAGAAAAAGCCATTTAGCTGAAATTTACTGAAGGAAAGTGTTATCAAAGCCCTGCTTACTTTCCAAGTTCAGTTCTTGTAAAGAGAACTGTATCTCTCTGAAATATGTATCTTGCTGTGTATCACAGCAAGACTTCTAGGGGACATAAAACCCTCCCTATTACAACATGAAGTATTTTGTCAATTATCCTTTCTGTTCCCCAAAAGGAACTCTGATTTCAAGTGCTCAAAGTTTAATGTACTGATCCCACAGGATAATTTATCTGCCTTTACAGGAAGACAGCATAGATGGTTATTGTTTTTTACTGACTTTAAGGCATTGGCCTTAGTTTTTTCCCTTCACTCACAGAACTGCAGAATAACACATACTGCCAAAACAATGCTACAACTGCGCCACAGAGAGTCTCTTTCTACAGCCTGACATTCAAGGTCAGAGGCCATTATTCATTTCCAAACAACATCTCTCAATTCATCATGCTGCCAAGTCTTTAGTCTTTCCTTTCCCTACACTTATTGTGGAACTTCACTGGTGTCCCAAGGTTGTAGAAAAGTATGTTGGGAGGAAGAATAAAAAAAAGGCAGCAATAAATAAAAAACTGGGCAACTGAGACCGCTTTCCTGTATGGTAAGTACCAAAACCAATAGTCAGAGTCAATCATAATAAAAGGGAATAGCCTGCACCCAGCTGTGTCCTTGGAAGCAGCAGCATGACATTCATTTCAGCCTGAACCGTAGGTTTAGAACAGAGAATTTGGCTCTTGTTTGCACCTAACTGGAGGCCAGCTTTGTTCATACATGAGTTCCAGACTTTGAAGGAGAGGCACATGTTTGCGGGAAGTTGGGAAGACCTCAGTAGATGTCCTTGGTGGCGAAATTTGGAACAGATCACGATTTCCTTGTCTCCAATGAAAACTGCCGTGCATATTATTTGACTGCTGGTAATTGGCCTGCATTGAAGACCCAGTAATTTTTCTGTGCTCTGACTCTTATGCAAGGTGTAATTAAAGCTTTAAGCAGTTAAGCAGCTCTCCCTACACTTTCCCTGATCCATCAACAAGAAACACAAAGGAAATACAAAATGACCTGATTATTACCAGACCTTGAAGCACCTTTACTCACAAAGCCACTTTCTTAATTAGCATAAGAGAGGAAAGCCAAAAGACAACTTTTTATTCTCTCGTTTGTCTTTTTAAATTATAGGCGCTTCACAGAGCTTCACCAACAACTCTCAGGGGGCACAAACTGTCCCTGGCACAGGACTGATGCAGAGTACAGCAGTCAAGGATGAGCACAGGGCACACAGCACTTTGCTCCACTGCTGGACAGTCAGTTGACGAGGAACATACACACAAGTCTCAGGAAGCTGCCTTGAGCACTTACCTCTTCAACAGTTTCATCTTGTGGGGTCGCTGCGCTGTCGTCAGAGTCCTTCTGAGAGCCTGCATCGGCACTCTTACGAACCTCTCTGCTTTTCTTATGCTTGTGGGCCAGTTTTTTGACGTGCCCGTCTGCTTTCCCACTGCTAAGGCGCCTCACGGGACTGGTGAGCCACTTCCTCAAGGTGTTGCCGGGGCGCTTGGGGCCCGGGGAGCTCTGAGCGCCGATCATGTGCGGCTGAAGTGACGTTACGGAAGCCGGAGGACTGGCATCGTTGCTGGAGACCGAAAGGGAGTCTGGAAAAAAGAACAAGGGGAGATTTTAAAGCTGAAGCACTTGCAAGTAAGAAACAAGGCAAAGAGACATATGTAATAATGGATATGGAACTGAATTTATGGACGAATCAATGAGATTTTTTGAGGTAACCTGGCCTTTAATGACACCGCAACTATCGGTGTTCGTGCTGCTCATGGCTGTCCATGCATGGGCACCACTGATATGCTCAGAACAGTCAAGCTTCATTAAGTTGCTCCTGCCTCAACTATAATTCATACTTCCCACTGCTGATACTTATTTGATAGTGAATTATACTTTCCATATGTCATGTAATTTTACGGAAGGATATGCTTGTTTTATCTTTTAATGTTTACTGCTTTGAGCAAAGACATGAAGGGCAACAATAATTGCCTCAATGAGATAAGCAAATCATTTTTCAAACACCAAATTTAATTACAAATGCTCCAATTACTTTCATTATTTATATATTTCCCCTACCCTTGGGATAGAGGGAAGAAGAAACCAAAAGACAGTTAAATGTCTGTCTTTTGCTTAGATTTTCTCAGAGTCTTGGCTTTGTTTGTTTGTTTTTTAAAAAAGCATAAAGCAATGCTTAAAAGCCCACTTGCTGAAATCTCAGGATCAGCAGTAGTTCTCAGCATGACATACTTGAAGTTCTGTAATGAAACAAAGGATACACTTTTCTCAAGCCATAGTTAAATGTGCATGAGGTCAAAAACACTTTCCCACCAAGGTTCCTGTCACTTGACCAGGACTTTATGCTTATGATGAACATCCACTGGGTTAGCTATTGTGAGACTAGATTTCTTTTTGTCCCCATACAGCACAATGCTGTGTCCCCCAGCAATTCTCTTTTCCTAAAAATTTCCTTTTTTGGAGAGCGTGAGGGAGGTGTGAAGCAGAGGGCTGGAAATATTCTTGTAAGACCACTCCTATAAATATTATCTACCACTACTGTATTAGCAAGACCATCCTAGGTTGTCAAATATGAGGTTTGTTTTCCCCTGTGTGTGCACTTTTGCAGACAGATAGTTTACGTAAGGATGACATAAATAATGTTTTGTTGAATATTTTTACTGCTGTGAGTTAAATGCAGTGTTTGTGTTCCTTCTTGAAACTTGACACAGATGTTCAGGTCACCTCTTTTGACAGCTTTTCCTTAAGAGGTGTATTTGCCAGTCTGACCAGAGATAGTTTGAATTTTTTGGAATAATATGGTCACATTGATGTAGCAATACACTTCATCACAAACCTCCAAAAACTTGGATCCACACACAAGTATGTGAGGCTGTTCTGTTTCCACAGAGCACTAAGTGTAAATGATGGTTTTGAATGGAGATGGAGAAGGAGACATAAAATGTAGATATAAAAAGTTAGGACTTTATATTTTTTCTTCACTGTTGAAGCTGTTTCACAAAGGGCACCCTTTTCTTGGAATCCAAAATGTGATCTATCATGCTGTTTATGAAAATGTTTCTCTGTTCCAATAAAACCCACGGCATGTCACCATTAAGATACATCAGCTGTGATGTCAAGACCATTTGTAGCTTATACTGTATGAACACATATATAATAATTGCTTTTACCCACCACTTTCATCATGTTTCCACAAGGCTGAAGATAAACTTTATAAAGCATACTTTCAGTCTAACAAGCTAGCTGCTAACTCTTTAAAGCAAGGCACATCTGCAGAATTATCTTCCAGCAACAGCAGTAGCTGTTGTGCACACAGGTAAGGAGAGTTCATACAATGCCATTAACCTGGCTTCAAGGCTTTAAGTAATGGGTATTAGCAAAAAAGCAGATGCAGAGCAACACTAGTTCTCTTTGTCTCTAAATCTTGGGAGAGTAGTGCTAAGAACTGCTACATTATTTTCTTGCTGAAGTGGAAAGCATAAGGAAGAAATTAATTATCTATAACAATGGTTTTCAACTTGCAATCTGAGTATCCCTCAAGGCACTGGGATTACTGCTTAAGGGTTCTCAGCACATATGCAGGAAAAGCAAGCCTACTAGCCATCAGCATCCACATCACGACAGATTTTTGACTTTATTAAAAAAAAAACCCTGATCTGCTTATTAAAAAAATTCCAAACAAAACTTGCAACCATCTGCAAGCTCTCCACAGGAATCCAAACAATCTCCTCTTAAACCTCTGTAAGAATTTAGTTTGACTACTCTTTCACCAAACTTATCTTTACCTTTACTGTATCATGCATTTTAATTATTATCAGATGCCTTGTTTCAGAAATCACAGCAAGCATCAGCTGATGGGTATTTCAATAAATAGCCTTCTGCTACTCTGCTAGTGGACTATAGAAGATGAGAAAACAGTGGTGGTGTTCTTGTAAGTAAGTTTCTTAAAGCACAAACTAAATGCCTTGTTTCCAAAACTCCCAAGCTTGAAGATGTTATAACTACTCAGCCAAGTTTTTCTTTCATTTGTATATATTTTTCCTCTCAATAACAGTTCATACAAGGTTCCTCCATAAAATAGAGAACATTCACTCGTTTACATAAGAAGAAAAAATTAAGCCTTCAGAGAAGTTCACCATGTACTGTGTTGTATTTTTATGTCTGTTGCATTTCTTTTCTTTGCAATTGCTCCAAATAAAAAGCCAGCATGGTGGTGCAGTAACTGATTGTCTAAGATTGACTTTTGACATAAACATGCCTATTCCTAAGCATATAACATGCCTGCACTTAACAAACCCCTTCTTTTTATAAAGTTTGTTCCACCTCCTCAGATTTTCACACATCCTTTCGACAAGCTACACTTAGCAACTACCGAATTTCTTGTAAAACCAAGCAGTAGAGGACAGAGGCCCTGAAACTGTGGAAGACAAGTATTTTTGTGTGACTGTACTTTCGTTGTACCATTCCTAACTCTTCACCCAAGTCAGCCAAGAGTTTTTGGGCAGGAGGAGGGAAAAGAGCATGAAGAAATACGTATGCTCTGCTCAAGCAGAGAGGATCTATGAGACAAAACAATGTAAGCCAGACATGTTCTGCAGCACATACTTCAGCCATATCCTCCCACACAACATTAGTTTTCATTTGGCATGCAGCACGTAACTGCTTCTTATCTTCTCTTCTGCATGACTTAATATGAAATACTGAAGTATTATTAGGGCTTCAGGGAAGTGGACATCATGTAAGCAGTACACTAAAATAATGGCACTGTTCCACTTTGCTCTTTAAAACTTGAAATCACTTGGAGAGGAGGAAAAGCACAAAGGTTGGGAATCTCTGGAGATCAGCTAGACCATGCCCAGTGCAGGGTGTACAGGGCTGCATCCCTGCAGGTTTTAAGTATCTCCTGAGAAGGAGACTCCATAACCTTTCAGGGCAGACTGTTTCAGTGCTCTGCCATCCTCACAGTAAAGAAGCTCTTCCTCCTATTCAGATGGACCTCCCTATGTTTCAGTTTGTGCCTGCTGCTCCCTGCCCTCTCACTGGACACTGATAAGAGACTGGCTCCATCTTCTTGAAACCCACCCTTAAGGTACTTGTATGCATTGACAACACCTCCTTTTAAAATAATAAAAATACTTAATTGCTATAAAAGCATCAGCCTAAAGATCAAATTTTATTAAATAAATCTCTATAAAAAATAGAGATTTAAAACCACCAGTGTTAACCTGAAAAGAATACCAACCCACTAGGCCTCTTCAGAGATCAGATCTGACTTTTTGCCGCTCCTTAAATTTGCAGAAATCATCTCTAAAACCTCATGGCTGAGTTAACACTCACTCTGTAAAAATTTAGTAGTGAGTAGAATTCAGTAGTGAGTTAACACTCCCTAGAAATATTTCATGTCAGTGTTTTCCCAGTGAGACCCTTTACCATCTATTTTCCCATCCCATCCCAGCCAACAGGCATCTAGATTTTCCACTTACTTACTCCCATCTGTTTCCTCAGGACCCCAGTAACAATACTAAAGCACAGTCATGTACAAAACCTAGGTGCCCATGTTCATATATTTATGTAGAGACATTGCCAGATAGAAGCATTAGGGAATATCAATATCCAATACAGGCATTTTCAAGAGCACAGAAAGACCTTTCACCTTCACTATGAGAAGAGCCCCATGGGAGTGTCTCATTTCTCCCTGTCCTATCACTATAAACTACTTCTATCTATATAATTAGGGATACAGACTTGGTTTGATTGATTACCATGCTTGGGATTGTTTACACTAAATCGACTTTGTTTCCTTTATGACTACACAGAAAATTGTTTTTCTAGGGTTGCTCAAGAATATTTTATCCCTAAGACACGCTAAGAGGAAAAAAGAATTCAAAATTAAACTGAGAACAACATGGAATTTTAAAACCAAAACAGATGGAATAAATTTGGGGTATGCTAACCCCAAATGTGTTTCAAGTACAGTAAACTCCCTTTTAGAAAAAGATAAATGAAACAGATGGACATCTTGGAGAGAAGAAAAACCCAACATACATATAGTGATCACACAGAGCAACACCAATCCAACAAGAAACCATCACATTTAATAAAACCACTACTTGTTCAAGTAGAGAAAGTTTTGCAATTCAGTAAAGTACTTAAAAAAACCTAACGGATGGGCTTTGTTTTATAATTCATAGCCACAATAAGAAAAGAAGGCATTTAACTGCCGTTTCCCTGGAAGTAAAAACCACATATGTTGCTCTGGCGATGAGGTCAGAGAGTTCACTCAGAGTCCATAAATATATTTTTGAAGCTAAAGGGCAGGCAGCATGGGTTCTGACCCCCTCAAACTGGAAGATAAAGTTACCTCCAACAAACAGGCAAATTTTTGAAACTGGAAGGGAAATGGGAATTCTCATTCTAGTCCCAGCTTTCTTAACACTAGAAACATGCACATCTGTGATTAATAAACTGATTTTTTCCCTAAAAAATAAATCAGCCATGTTAAGCTAGTTGATGACTTGAAAGACTCTGCTTCATATTAACTATTTCCATATTGCTGTTTTTTGAGTTTTACTGCAAGGAGTTACAGAACCCCTGACTCCTTTACCTAAGGAATCAAACTGAATCTGCTTTATGCTCTGCACCTCTGAACACAAAATGCTCCAAAATTAAAAATAAGAACATTTCACAGTCTCTGGAGTGTGAAACAGCAATGGAGCAAAGACTGAAAAACAGAGCAAAGCAAACTTAGTAGCCCTGACTGGGATGTCACTCTGCCACTGCAGATCTGCCATCCAACATGGACTTTAGGAACAAAAACTAACCAAGCAACTAAAAAACCACCAACCAGTCAACCAATCAACCAACCTCCCAAAGCCCAGAAAACTCATCAGGAGAAATCAACCAACTGATCAGTAAGACGTAATGCAGGTACAGTATGAGTGTTTGGGGAAAAGGGCTTTTTTTTTGTTTTTTGTTTGTTGGTTCAGAACACGGAGAGCAACATTCTGTGGTGATGAACTTTCAGGTTTAGTATGTAAAGTGGAGTTGATAAGCATCTAATGACAAAAGTTCATAAAAGCCTGTCTGTATACACAGTGATCACTTGCTATTTCATGAGATGAGGAAGGCATGGAGTGCAAGGATTATTTTAGTCATGGACACACGAGCAGTTTCTGCCTGGGAACTGATTTTGAGGTAAGAGGTTACCCATCTGCCATGTACAAGACCAGTCAGATAATTTTGTATGTGTCAGGAATTTTATTTCTCTCCTGCTGGATATCCTTTTAAAAATATCCTCGCTGCCTGTTTTCTGCAAACCAGTACTGGAGTGTACATCAAAAGGCATTAGATGTGTTTCAACTATTAAAAAGCCATTATAACAGCAGTTACCATTTAAAGACAATGCAGCTTAAGCATTATCAGGCTTGCAAATGGGGCATTTCCACCATGCCCTTTGAGAAGCATGAATTTCACTTGTGAGGTAGAGAGATATAACTTTGATAAAACTAGTTTCTTAAAAAAAAAATTAAAAATCACAAAATGCAGAAACCTAGTATTCAACACATAAAAGAAAATCCCTCAATGACATTTGTGTCTGGAGTGAAACAAACAGAGCCTCATTTCTGGTCAGCAAACCTTTCTTGTAATTTATTTCAAGCTATGCACTATGCTGAAATACCAGTTAATAATCTTTTCAGTATGTGAATAGACAAAGAGTTCAACTCCTTAGCACATCTTCCCTGATTAACAAATTATCTATATTAATTTTGACTGATACACGCACTAGTCCAGAGCACTTCGACTCACATGTATGCAATAATTAAGTCTTCCACGTCATCAAAAGCTGATTATCTTAACATCAGATAGACTGGAATTCTAAGCTTGAGGCTAGACAGTTTTCAGCTTCTCTTAATGAGATACTAGACTGCCCAACAAACAATTAAAAAAAAATCCCAACCCTGCCACAAAGACTGTCCTCTTAATGACTTCCAAAGGTCTTTCTAATACTGGGAAAAGTCATTCAACAGACATACTTGCAACTGCACTAGAGAAAGGAAGGAAGAAAACCTCTGACTAAGAGCAAAAATAATACACTTGATTTGAATTAAAAAATTAGTGACATACACCTGAAAGGTTTAATACACTTACATCGTTGTTATGTTATCATTATTTTTTTCTTAATATCTTCTCCTACCTTCCTACTCCATAAATTCAAAACCAAGTTTTTGTAAACAAGGTTAGCCAAGGTTTTACCTTTAAGCTTTTAACTAGTTTCACATGCATTATAGTGTACACAGAGAGAGCTGCAAATACAACTTCTATCTGTGAGCTAAACACCATCAAAATTCAGATGGAAAAAACCCCCTGCTCTTAGAAGCGCTGGACAACATTCCATCCACACTTGTGTAGTTGGTTTTTGGGGTTTTTAAGCAGGAAGAAGGCATGATAGTGTGCCATACAAAAACCTTCCGAGGTTAACAAAAGTAGTTCTGTTTGTGCTCCCTGGAATTCAGACTACAGGGAATAAAACCTCAAATCTAAATCTTGTATACTGCTCCAAGCACAAGGCAGCACTACAGAAAGGGAGAGTGGACTTCGTAGGGCATTTTATTCTTTGCAATAAGCTGTTATTCTCTCTTATTTCTGGAAATATATTTTGTGTCACAAGTAGGAAGTATTAGACTTAGACTGCTGAAGTTTAGTTTCACAGTTTGTGAAAACCACAAGCTTTTAATAGATTATATCTCAGCTTCCCTTAATGCAGTTTATATTTTAATAGGCAGTGTCTGGATTTCAACTCTATTCTTTTGGCCACCTGTTTGTTCTGATTTAAAGAAAGCCACATCCATGTGCCTGGCAGGACACGCCAAGGACAGATTTATGTAATTTAACACTGTTTCTCAGTCAACTTCTCACTCTATGTCAGTGTAATGAGCCATCCTCTTTACAGATCAAAGCAAGTGGCCTGATTATTTTAGTATGATTGTCTCCCACTGGAAGGAAGGGTGCATTTCCCCAGCTACTAACTGCACAGGCACTTGCATGCTTTTATGTAAGAGCTAATGAACAAAAATGTGTTCTAATTTTCAGGCAAAGGTTTCTCCTTTCCATGCACAACCTCCAGTGAGTTTCCTTGGGCCAACTGGGGCCATCATCCAGTTACTTATCTCTTGTAATTCACCTGTGCCTCCCCATACAGGACATCATTTTACATCAGTGTGAAGGAGCACAGAAGATTATTTGCTATGCAGACCTACAGTAAGCAAGATTTTCAGTGACAGATTTAAGTTACATACTAAGAACTCCCTCACAGGGGCTGGCACATATCATGTAATGTAAGAGTATTAAGGTGACACTCTTCTTTCATTAAATAGTTGAGAAAGTTCTTCACTGTAAATAGTGAAAGAAAATGAAGACAAATACTGTCTTTCTATATTAGCAAGCAGGTTCTCCCACAATGTATTCTCCCTGTTTTGCTTTAAATACAGTAGCATTTAAGATCAAATTTCCACATTTTAAGATCAAAGTTCCACAAAGACTCTATTACATGACTCTTTTTCAAAGCATGGCCATTTTTGAGCTTTAGGGCAGAGACACAAATATTTTAAACTGCCTGTATATGCTATTTTAGCTGGATGCCTAGTATCAAGTATATATCCAACTACTACAGGATGGCCAAAGTAGAAGATGCAGTGAAGGCAAGGCCCAACCACTCCTCCCTTGAGAAGATTGGGTGCAGCAGGAATGACTGCTGCCTCCTCTGTACCCTGAGCTGAGAGGAGCTGTGCACAGCCCTTGGCTCTCGCCTGCTCCCCCGCACTGCTGCTGCTGGAGAGCTGGAGAGCTCAGCACAGGAAGCTGTGGAGGGCACAAGGCAGCTACTGAAGCAGTGGGAGCTGGCAGCACTCGCTCCCTTCCAACTGCTCCACGGCACAGCACTCCTTGCCTTTGACAAAACCAAGCAGCCACCCAGTACAGACAAGTGACTTCTGAGGCAAAGAACAGAAAAGAAGGAAGGCAGAGGCTTTGGGCCTGGGCCTCGTAGGCAGCACTGGCACTTAAGACACGAGGAAGAGTTTAGCTGACTGCTGACAATCCATTGGCCTTGTGCTTACCCCTGCAACCCTCCTCCCAGGAGCCATGCTAAGGGATGCCAGCAGCAAAGATGCAGCTCTGCTCATGGCAGAGAGCTGTATGTCACACATTACGAATGGGAACCACTCCTGACAAGATTCGTGATGAGCAGTTTCAGATTTTAATTGGGGCAACTGCACAATTAATTCTGCTCATCTGTTACTGAGCTGTAGGGGTTTTATCATCTGCTACTCTAATTTTTGCTGTAAAGTAAATTTTCACTCAGAAATGGATAAAAATAAACTCCAGTCCTAGAAATATGGCTCTGAAGCAGCACAGCAGCTCATCTGATATGCTTTGTGCATCAGTCCAGAAGAGGAAGATAATGAACAGATATGAAACAAAAATGTCCATATCAACACAGATAACAGAACAGCCAACCAAAAGGGGTTAGAGAAAGATGCATTCAGCAAGCCCTCAGCTCAGCTGAAAGCAGAGAAAGCTGTGGAGGAAGGAAGGGAGAGAAGCAAGTCTGCAGAAACTGCACAAGGAAGATCATGATCTCAGATGTTATTTAAGGCAACACATGCCATGCTTCCCTGTGCAAAAGCTCAGCAATGCAGGGCATCCCAATGGAAGGAATTTATCCTACGCAGATTTTAAAATACCCTTCACTACATCAAGAAAAAGGTAGTATACTGCTAAGATACTGCAAAAGCAAGTTTCAGCAAGTCTGATCTCAAAAGGAAATAGTGAGACACAGCTCTGCTGTACTGCTGAAATTGAGAAGGCACGCACCGATAGGGAGGAAATTAGCATCCACCACTTTACATAATCAATACAAACAAATCCCACAATTACAAAGGCAAAAACGAATTCCACACAAAATCTGCATAAATGCTGAGCCAAAAGTATTGTTTTTCCTTTTGTCCAGAAGACTGAAAAAAATCTGAGCAAATATAACCTCTGCCATGTATTTACATCTCCAGAAAATGAAAGTACATGTGTTTTATTCTCCCTTGAAATGCCTTAAAAAATTCCAACACATGAAAAAGCCTCCAAAAATTCTCTAGTAAAACTGACAGAATATATGACGAGTCAATAAACACTTGAAAACACATAGGGTAGGTACTATTAATAATTGCTAAGCATACTTTCAAGAGTACTAGTAAAGTTTATAAAGAGTGCACAGTGTTAGTATTAAGTTACAAAAACAAATGAACCCAAAGAAATAATGTATTTATCAAATTTCATTTGTTTTAAACCCCCCAGTTATTAGAGTACTTGTACTAAAAAAATACTTGTTTCCTGTTCACCTACTGCAGTTACACATTAACCTAAATACACATAATAATCCAACAGCAATTTTAACAGTCTTTTTTTCTTTTCCCCCCCATTCTCTTGATTCAAAGCAGAAGAGCTCATTAGAACAACTAGCAATTGTTTGGAGCCACAGCTTTAGCAACAGCTGTACAAACACATCAATCTCAAGTTAGGAACTCTGCCATTAGCTCAATAACAATAATATACTCATACTGTTTAGCTTTGGGGCTATTACAATAACTTCGGTCATTTTCTCTTTCCAAATATTATATTGTTCTAGCCCTCAAAAAATACATTGAGAAAGTAATTTAGAGAAACGGGAGCAAAGATGGAATGGGTGATAAAAATGGGTCCTCTAAAATTTCTGTGGATAAAAAATGATGTTTGCTCCTTATCCAATTAATTATATTAGTGATAGAGATTCATTATACAATGATGTTTGCTCCTTATCCGATTAATTGATACTGGTGATAGAAATTCATTGCACAAACATTACTTTGCATCATAAAACATTGACCCTTTTGGTGCACACACTGTCTGGAGCCCTTGTGGCCATGCCACTGCTTTCAGCCTCCCCACTGTGTAACGAGATGACTGTAGGTGATGACAGACAACTTCCTCCGAGTGCAATCCCACCTCAATACCTTCATTATCAGGAGCAGACTTAGATGACAGTGATTAGAAACTGAACTGGTTTTATATTTTTTGTCTTCAGATGGTAATGTAACCTGAGCAATACAATGGGAGCACACATGATTTTAATAAAGGTTGGTCACACTGGAAATACAAGGGTTTTTTTAAACAGACTCAAGGTCAGACGTCAAGGTTGACTAGCAGAGAGCTATTGAAAGTCATAATGCCTGTCTGCTGCAGAGATGCCTGGTCAGGATGAAGTATTTTAAGGGATTAGGAAAGGGGAAGATACTATGCCACAAATTCATCAATTTTGAATACAGATTGAGTTAAAAGGGGCAAGATAACTCCCTGGTATCGAGTAGTTTAAAACAACTATTTTAAAACTATAAATTAATGGAAGATGTGACATTTTATCTCAGTGTGCAATTCAAATATACAGAATACTAAGAACAGAATCATTGCCATGTTCGTTAACTTGATTACAGTCTCTTCAGAAATAACATATTTTACTGCTGAATTTTCTTTGGCATGATCAAGCCCATACCATGTGCACACAAAAAGCTAGATTTTGTCATGCAACTTTTCCATTGTTTGTTTCCTTAAATTTTCCCAATAAAGCCTCAGGAGGAAGGTGACACTGTGTGCCTTTGTTCACCCAGTCATCTAAATCCAAATTCCTCACAACATTCCCCAGCTCCCATCTACCTAATATTACCTAGGAAAATGACGTGATAGGATCATGGGAGAGCTGTCCAAAACTGGTTTGGATGTAGGAAAGAAAAGGAGAAAGAAAGGTTAAAAAAGAAAATGAAACTTACTTGGAAAGGCAATTAAAAGGCAATAAACCAGAATTCTTATTACTTGCTTTAATTAGACACGAAGTAGAGAAAGGGAAGGAAATCTGTAATAATTTCTACAAAATAATAATTACTGCTTTTTTAAGTTACAGACTCAACTGTAAGCCTAAATTTAGGGGCAAATAAGTTATTTGGTGGAAATGAGATAAATTTAATTAGCTTCTATTCATTTTTCTATCGAAAAAACCATTTTCATCAAGTCCCCAGCATTTCCTACAAAGCCTCTAGACAGCTGATGTCTATGAAACTCTTCTTAGGGCAACCTACTCCACATAATTTATATGCTGGGTGGTGTCTTTTTGTAACCACTCACTCAAGAAGATTGACTGGAGGTGTCCAGTCCCAGTTCAAATGCAAGGAAACAAACAAAATAGGTTAAGTGGTTTAGCAAGCATACTTAACTGCTCTGTGTGAGAAAACCCAACCCTTACTGGTGAGGATTGTTGATGTTACTGATGTTGTCTTCTCAAAGCAGGACAGAATATACTTCCATCACCCAAATTCTGTTCCTCTCGTAACCTCCCCAAAGGAGAGTCAGCAAAAGCCTAGATGAGCAAATTCAATGGATTGTTACAGTTGCTTGTAGCTCTGCTCAAAAGCAGATTATGAACATATTGTTCATTACTAGTCTTGCAATGAGCACCTAGAGGAAACTTCCATTATGTAAGCAACAGCCCATTCTTATGCTGCTGCCTCACTGAAGTAATCTGCTTGAAAGAGAGCTGTAACACAGCAAGAGGGAAATTAAGTTGAAATATTAAGTTGGAACATTCCTGCTTTCCTCAGTTTAAGCCCATCCATTCAATACAGACTTTTGACCACGACACAAACCCATATGCATCAGATGCTTAGGTACAGGTATGCTGGGAGACAGCTGACAAGGAGCTAAAGATGCAAACACATTTCTGACATGAAATCAAACTCCACCCTTCCCTTCAAAGTTTTAATATTCCTTCTGGTCTCTCTCTGGGAAATTTGAAATCTCTTGGTATTGACTGCTCATTGTTCCATCATGCTTTTGAAGAAAAATCTAGAAATTCTTTGCTAAGTATTTTGAATATGCTTCAGTAGCAACACACAGGAACACAGACATCTTAGCAAAATCAAAAAATGCATATACATAAAGACTTTCTTCTTAATACAAAAATGGAGTTACAAGTCCTTATTACATGAAGTTTGTATTATAAACTTACTACATTTCCTTCAAGAAAACGTATATTTTCCTTTTACGTCTTTAAAAAAAGTTAAAACTCAGAACTGAGTAGCTGGTTTGAGAACGAGCTGGGCCTAAAAGAACAATTTAAAATTACTCTGTTTTCATGCAGTACTTACAAAAGTCTGAGTGGAAAGTGTTGCACTGGAGGGAGCAGACTTGTAAAAATTAGAGGCAGAAGGCTGCCTGGGGTTAACTCCAAACACATATCTGATCCACACTGCTGCTCAGTCTTGGCAGGTAACTCACCTGGGAGCTACAGAAATGGCCTTTTCAACAGACTGTGAAGTCCAGTCCAGTTGAAAAGTCCAGTCTGATATATCCAAATTAAAGGAGAAAAAAGTCAGGAGTAATTCAAACAAAAATGTGGATAGCTGTGGATCTTAACAGTTCACTCAGAGCAAAAAAACCCGAGTCTTAAATTTTTAGGTTCACAAGCAGGGATGGCAATTATGAAAGGACATCAGTATTTTTCTTGCATAAACTCCTATACCTCGTAACATTTTGCTGTTGTTGTTTTTGTCGTTTGTGTTTTTTTAAGGGGGGATCTTGGGGTGTGGGAGGAAGGAATGGCATGGCATTTTCTGAAGGATCTACTCTCAGGTCTAGCTGTCTTTGTGACTGCTGGTGTTGATGCACGAGAAGCAGCTGGATCACATGTGCAAGCACAGGGTAAATAAACGAGTGGTACCTGACACGTAGCTCATTTTTCACTAACCATGAAACAGCACCTTCAGCTAACTTGCTGGCAAGTCCTGCAGCCTAATGATTTGGAAAAGCCAAGAACAAGTGAGTAAGGACACAGAGGTCAGGAAAGCAGTACCTTTGCATGTGTAACTGTATAGCTGCTACATGAGCTCAGTTTCAGGAGGATTTTTGTTGCATGCTCTTTGTGGAGACGGAAAGGCACACACAGCACATACTTAACAGCTTCCATCTGTATTCTAAGAGAATAGACTTTCAAAGTGTATTTGTGAATCTATGCCAAGAATTACACCAACCCATTAGTAATAACTGGACTCTCCCACTGCATCCTCTGAGTTCAGTCCTCAGAGATTCTTATCCTCTCTTGGACACCATTTGCTAACAATTACTTTACAGTAAAAGCATCCTGTTTTATGGATGAATTATTTCTGAGGCTTGATATACCATAAAATGTTATGAAAGAGGAAAAAAGAAAGATAGTTTGATTCACATACATTCTTTTAAGCAACCTACTGCACATATCATAAATATATTTCTCCGAAGCTAATTCTCTATTCTTTCTCTATTCCTACAACCACCTTTCCTCCTTAGAATCCCAGCTCCCAGATGCTTAATAACTTCAGGATAAATTTGGGGGTTGTACATTTATTCCCTGGATTTTCTCCATGAGATATGCCTCTCAAATTTCCCAAGTGAAATATAGACTCACATGATCCACTTAGGGACTAAAACACATACATGCTATTGTTTCTTCCAGCTTATAAGGTAACTGAAAAAATATGTTATTTTCAATATTCAGTTCCAGATTGAAACGACTCAACACTCTCTCCAGCCAGATAACCATAAACAACTTGAACATTTATCTTGTCTCTCTTGTCTCATATGCAAAGCATTTTTAAGTTACAGAAATGGGTGGAATTACCATGAGAATTGGTTTCCTCCTACCAATACCAATGCTTTCTCCAACTGATGTCAGATAAAGGCAAAAATACAACACTTACTTATTAGTTTTAGTAGTTTCTTGCCAATTCATTACTCAAAGCCCTATTTTCTTTCTCCCTATATCTGAACGAGTTTTTCTTCCTTCAGGCTTGATGCGTAAGTGGGGCAAAAACTCAGATCATTTAATTAAGCAGGAATACATAATTATTAATTGTACATGTATTCTAACATTTTAATGAAAAAAATTCCAAACTTTACAATTTCTGAAAGAAATCTTTAAGCAATGTCAAAGTCTTCTAGAAATCAAATCATGCACTTGGGTACATTCTGAATATTAAGCCTAAATCCCACATTTTAAGTTTCAGTGGCCAGTGATATTACAGATGCAATTTTGACTTGTTCCAGTTCAAGTGATGGCATAGCTACAGTTATACTGGGGCATGCAAGTAAGCTCTGTTCCCCTGTTATGAAAAGCTCCTGAGCCTCCTTATGGCATGTTCTGTGTGCATGGACATCTGTTTTTAAGACACAGAGAGGAAACAATGAAGAATGTTTGTGAAACCATGCATGTTTGCCAAGCGAGACTTCGTATGTGTCTACGATCCTAATTTATGGTCGTAACGGAAAGCATCTCACTGATAGGAACTGACTACGCCCAGCACTTCAGGAAACGTGTTTTGTAAAAACTGTCTGGAAGTAAACTAACCACTGCAACTCCAAGAGATTAAAAATGGAGCAAAGGATCTACAGCAAAGACGGGAGAACGCAAAGCAACAGAGAGAGGAGAAGACTGCTGCTGTGCCAAGAGCAGACCTCCAGCAGCCTAGGAAGTCACAGCTCTGGGTGAGCACTTGCAGTAAAGTATTTTGCTGCAAAACATTCTGCCTATCAACTACTATTTATAATTGACTCCTTTCACTCCCACCTTCCTGCAAGAAGCACTGTAAACCTGTACTTGTTTATTCTAGAAACCGGAATAATGCTGTTTAAGGAAGCGACTGTGCAGCACTTGGGGGCTACAGAGCAGCCTTCTGAGAAGACAGCTCTATTGCTGGATCAGAGATGACAGCCTGCTAACATTAACTCCCACTGGCTGCAACTCCAACGCCCCGCTACCTTTCGAGGAACTACGGAGAGGTACGGCCGTCCACTGACACGCGACCCTATCTTCAGACGCCTCTGATAAGATTAATTCCCGTTACAGCCTCGATTTCACGTTTGCAAGCCTTCTACCGTCCTCCCTCTCCTCTCACCCATCCGTAACTGCAGTTTGGACATGATCAAGTAACACTGATTATAACTTGCCTTTGCTGCTTTTTTTAAAGTATATGCACACAGCACACAGCAACAGGTATGTGAGAAGGCATCCCAACAGGTGCTCTAGACACTAAAGGTTAGCATTGTTTTGTCCTGGAGATATTTCCAACATTTTCATGCGTATCATACGAACTTGTTCAGCAGCAACAGATCAACTGCCAAGTACAAATATTGTTTCCAGTTAAAAATTACACAGCAGGAATGGGAGAAGACCCAACAAGAAATGAATTTAACATGAACATCCTTACCCCTTACCTCTGTGCTCCTCCAGTTGAGACTGAAAGAGCACGGCTTATCTCCATATTACATTTCAGAGCCAATGCTGCCTCTAAATAAATTTCACCTACTACCCTTCCTTTTCAAGCTCTGTTTCTCCAAAAGCATTACTTCTCAACAACAATATAACCGAAGTGATACATACTGAATAATCTGATTTCGTTGATTTAGCAACAACATTCTAAGAAAATTCCTGCTAATCTCTTAAAAGGCTACCATTAATAACGTTTCACAGAGCAAGAATTACCATTTCTCATTTCCCTAGTTCAACTAAAAAACCCCCATAAAGTAGCACATGCCTCTTTACAAGCTTTTCCTGAAAGAGCTTACTGTACAGCATCTCAGTAGTTTACAGAGAAGATAAATTCTGTAATTGCTCCCTTTACCATATAGGTCCTTTCTGTAATACTCTGCATTTTCTAGCTAGGGTCAGATCAGAAGGAGAGGAGAGGAGAGAAAAAGAGAGAAAGAGGGCGAAAAAAAGCATCCTACTAAACTCCCATGATTTGAAAACATCCCTCAACCAAGCAACCAGCCAACCTGCCTCCCCCTTCCCATTGTGCCTGTGCTGCGCGTATCTGTACCTAAATCCAGGATCCAGTATTTACAGCCGCTCGGCTGCCCGTTGCTGCAGCAGGTAGGATTTACTGAGTGCAGGGATCCCAGGGTGTCAATCTGTTTAATCCTGTTCGGCATGGTGAGGAGTCGGCTCTTCGGTACCCACAGCTTCCAAACGAGCTGCTCGCCTGCACCCCGGGATGGGTTACAGCTTCTCCTGGACGTCTTCACCCGGATAACGTTACGGGCAATGCCATCAGAAGGAGCAAGTCGCTGTTATCTTCTCAGGCTGGTTTAGACCCCTGCCTGCCGTCAGAGCAGCTCCTCTCTCCTAGGGATGCTCTCCTCTGACTCACTGAACACAGTTCCAGTCTTTAAATTCACATGTGGGAATAGCCAGATGCAGCAGATTACAGTCTACCGTAACTACCCTAATTGAGGCTCAGGGTGATCTTAAAAAATACAGCAAACCAGCAATTTTTCCTCTCAGCCTTCAGAAAAGATGCAGTCTAGTACCCCTGGAAAGCTGTATAGTAACTAGAATGCACAAAATGAACCTTTAACACCTCTTTTTATTTTACACTGCATAGTTAGTTTTTAATGCTTTAGCTAAAGGCATAAATAGAAAAAAAGACGGACATTTTCTGGTCAGCTAAACCAAGTAGTGCTTTCCCTGGAACTTACAAATTTTCCTTGACAAACAACAGATTTTGTCCTCACCTTCACCTTCTCTTGAACCTTGTTTGTGACAATCAATCAATCAATCAACCAACCAACCAAACCCCACTATACCAGGAAATCCACACCATTTGATAAATTAATTTAAGATCTTCCCTTGGTTTAAACTACATTTCAGATCTGTTTCACCTCTGAGCTCATACTCTGCAAGATACATTTCTAGTTCATTAAGCTGTCTTCCTGTTCAGTAAACTGAAACTGCATGTCTTTTACTTTTTGTACATGAATTCTTGACCTAGCATGCCACAAAAGCATTTGTCTCTAAATGTTAAATTACGTTTTTAATTTTTTTTCCTATGCAAACCTAGGTAAGATGTTTGGTTTCTTCCCCTGAACACATTATCAGCTAATTTTAAAGGAGCTACATAAAGCTACATTAACTAGATAGATAAACAGCCAAAGCAAGAATTTAGTTTTCGTAAAAACAGAAAGGAAATTCTTTCTAATATTATATCATCATGGGGGGAAAAAAAAGCCCAAAAATGAGATTGAACAAACAATACTGTATAGTACACAAACATGTAGAGAGGGTAAGAAGAAAATAAAGCAGTAGAGGGGGTGCCAATGATACTAGCACAAACAAATGCATGTAATGCAAGAATAAATGGGAATTTTATGTGGAACTGAGACTCTAAAGGGTACCAGAGTAAAAGAAAGCAAAGTCAAATCACAAGCATGTAACACCATTTGGGTACACACACCTTATCCTGTCAGCAGTATTAAGAGTCGTGGTTAGCCTCCACTTGAGAATAATGTTTTGCTTTCTAAGGAAAGCTAATCTAAATTCTGAATCAGTTTTTTCCTTAATAGCCTCTTGTACTGAAACCATTAATTCTGATTCTTGATCAATTTTCTTTTGACCCAAAACAACTTTCAAATGACACTGCATTCCTAAGGGTGGGGGTGTTGGAAGGGGGGCAGGCAAGGCAGAGGGAAAAAAACCCTCTCTTTCTCCAGGATAAGAGATCTTTATAGTTTACCACCTGCAGTGAGACTTCCACTAAGGCTCGTTTACTCTTTGTGAAATTGTAGAACATCTGAAAACCGTTCTAGTTTCTAGTTGAGTAAGAAAAAAAAATAAATTGAATGATCCCTTTCTTTCACCCCACAAACATTCCCACATAAATTGAGCACACTCAAGAATACCCAGCCATTCTTCTTGTGGTAAAAGTCTCACACATTTAACCAGCATCTAGGTAGACAGGTTATCAATACAGATTTGAAGTAGTGATTTCCATATATAAGAAAACTTCTGACCAAAAGAGAGTAAAATTTATACATGAAACTGGTTTTAGGTTGGTTTTGTTTTGCTTTTTAACTTCATGTAGGCTGCCCTTATAAAACCAATAATATATGCAGGAAGAGTTTATAAATGCTCTGGGAACCCCATCATTTGCAGCTTGCTATTGCAAAAAGCTCTTCTGTTCCTACTGAAAGCAAACACTGTTATTTTTAGGTTTTGCTTTGACTCCTTCTCTTCTCAGAGACAAATCTGACAAGCCAAGAAGGGGCGAAGCAGAGAAAATGACCGCACGGACTGTCTCAGAGTCATATTTCACTGGCTACGTGGTTAAGAAGAAAGTATCACAGATACACAGTTGTCCTGGATGACACAGTTTTTGTAAAATGCAATTGCTTCACAGCAACACTGGATTGGAGACAACTTAGCCCACATCAATGTGGTGCAGAGCCACTGGGTATGTTAGGTAAGAATTTGGTTGAAAAAAATCTCAATGCACATACTAAAGCAATAGCTACAACTTCCTTATGGTCCAAGGCAGACAGCTCAGACTTGGCAATTCTCCTAAGTATAAGCAAAAGGCAGATGACTCCTATATCACAAACCCAACATTTCTTAATTTAACAGGCAGGGAGGATTATGCACTACCACTCACCTCAGATCAGACTTTAAACACCTCAAGATGTATCACAAATCTCAGTTTCCAAGACAGAGACCTGTATCAATACATGTAATTTTATGCCCAAACAGGCAGCCTATTAATGTCTTTCCATGGTTTACTTCAGGCTCTGCCACAAAGCTCTCTTTGTCCTTTAGCTCCATCCGGTTTTCTGTATTCCAGTGCCATATCCTGCATTGGCTACCCCTGCCTGCTAGACAGCTCTTCCTGCAACTCCTTGCATCAGCAGTTTTTTGCAAGAACTCATCCTTGGTAATAACAAACCATTCAGGTAATCTTAATTCCACAGGCAGGAATACATCTACATGGAGAACATCTTTAGGAAAAAAACTATCTGGGTACAGAGCACAATCTCACTGCAGAAGAGGTTGGACTGCATGGGGTGTTGCACAGCAGCAATGAGTTGCCCCTGCTTCATCTACTGCTCAGTATTTGAGACCACAGGCCATGAGCCAAACAAACTCTGATGAAATTACCAATTACCAAAAGCTCACATATGATGTGTGCTAGTTGATAAATATTGAAATAGTTGTGTCTCTTTTTTTTTAAAGTAAAATTAACTGTTTCATTTTCTGCCATAC
This sequence comes from Notiomystis cincta, assembly GCA_013398075.1. Classification (NCBI taxonomy): domain Eukaryota; kingdom Metazoa; phylum Chordata; class Aves; order Passeriformes; family Notiomystidae; genus Notiomystis; species Notiomystis cincta. The sequence continues at coordinate 103,057 of VZRX01011140.1, forward strand.
CTGCATAAAGCTGAAATGAGTTTTCTTGGTTTTGCACTTTATATAATATCCTTTAAAAGAAGTAGATAGTTATCTTCATTTCTGAAAGAAAAGTAATAATACATGGCCTTTCAGGCCCCTAGTAATTTAAAATATTTCTCAGTTACTTAGAACAGGGACAAAATAAATATCCATGTGAAAATTTTGTCTATTTCATGAAGATTTCAAAATTCCCATCAAAAGAGCCCACTCATTTTTAAGACAGCATTTTGCAAGAAAGACTGCACCCCAGTGATTAAACAAAGCAAATTAAATAGAGAAAAAAACAGCTAGAAAAGCACTCACTGCACATCCCAAGTGGATCAGGTAGCACATACTTTGTATGATAGACGCAAATGAAGCATCAGATGCCTGTATCTATTACTGCAGTGAAGGAATGGGATCAACTTTCTGCAATTAATCTCAGGGATCACTGATGGACAATGTCAGCTCCCCCAAACCATTTCAAGGCACTAGCATTTTGCCAGCTCACGCCAGCACAGATGTAGCAGCTCACCAGTCTCTGCCATTGACAGTCAACAATTAGCTCATTACAGCTTCAGCTTCTCACAGGTACCAGCCCTTAACCGCAGCATCTGCACCCACCATTTACCACTGTATTAACTTCTTTATGGAAATGCCACCTCGTGTGAGGCTGCTATTAATACTCTTGCATGTAAGAATGCAAACATTCATCCCTTCTTTCATTTTAGAGGACAACTGAGTTAAGCTGACTGCATTTCTCATACTCCTAAGATATTTGCATGGTAATAGAAATATATAATAGAATTATATTAAAACAAGGATAAACAGCATTCCAACAATCATTGTAAGGCCCCATTACATTTTGCACCATCTTGGTGAAAACAAGCAGAACAAGAGAGGGAAGCTAATAAAATGCAGGAATTTCATATTTAAATATCTATTCTGAGTTGCCTGAGAGCAAGAAGCTAAAGAGCCAACCTTTCTTCCTTAATATCTGTCTTGGCAGGGTGGGGAGCTGTCTGTGTTTGAAAGATTATAGCATGAAAAAACACAGCTTCAATATTGTTCTCAAGCAAAACTAAATCTGTCCTCTCCAGAATCTCATATTCCTCATATTCCTGACATTCCATTTAAAAAAGTAATTAACAGATTCTGGAATCAGTACTACAAAGCTATTTAAAAAATTCTCGTTCATCTTAAGAGGGAAGAAGATTATAGAAGATAACTGAAATTAATAGAAGAGTGAATTCTTTATTCAGTTCTGCCAGCATCTAAATGTCACAATTTCCAAACAATTTTTGAAGTGATCCATGAAATAAATGCTTCCATGATTTAAGTATTGCACAGTTCTTAAAATGTTGAGTCATGTTTCTGCAGATGGGAGAGAAAAGATTCAGACTTCCAAAACTGTGCAGGACCAAAGACCACCCAGACCTAGGAGCCAAAGTTAGACAAAAATCCATAACTATTAAAATACTTGAACTAAATAACACTGCACAAACCAACAGGAATTTTATTTACACTGTGTATTTTGCATTTAAAAATATAATAAATAAATCAGGCAGACTTTGCATACAAATCCTGTCTTTGGCAACTTAGACACTGCCCCACACTAGAATACTCTAACACAACCAAGAAATTGTAGAAAGCAAAACCACATCAATAAATAAATCTGAGGTTGAATCTTCAAAGGTGAGCTTCCACGCTAACATGAAAACTCTGAAAGGAGCCTAACTTTGCCTTTTCCTCAGTGTACAATGTGTGCACAGTTCAACTGCTTGGGGTACAGCTGCACCACTAGGATCTGGTTTCTTTAGCTCCACACACAAAGATCATCCTGTTCCCAAAAAATAGGCTCGCTGCTCCTCAGTTTCACAGATAAATAACACTGCCAGTCTGCGAGGAGCGGAATCATTACAACAGCGGCTCTTTGGACTTAACATTCAGAGTGCTGTTTCCTGTTCTTTACTACCCCTGCTGCCAGCTGCCAGAGACACTTTAAACTCAATCACTCAGAAATTCAATGAATTGTGTGAACATCCTTAATTTGAGATTTCCAAGAACTCCTTTCAAAATACTGGTATTTTTCGACAACAACCAAAAACTCCAAACAAACCAAAAGAAACCAAAAAACTGCAACCAATAGTCATCTCCAACAAAACACATTGGCTATCTCATTAGCTGGCAAACCTGGGAAAAGTATTTTCTGATTGAGGGAAAAGTGATATTTTCATCTAGGTGATTTATACCCTTCTAATCTACATCTTGGGTAAAGCGTTTGTCAAGAACAACTGAGATCAAGACACTAAAGTACACAGGCTTTAATTAAAAATGTTGGGAGATGAACCATGTACCCAGCTATTCAGTCACCCAGGCTAGGATCTAAACAAGTCCTTCCTGTCTCCAGCTTTGCAGAACATGCCCTAGCTGTTGCTCATGCGTACAGTAAGAAAGAATACCAAAAAACACATGACACAGTAAATTCTCTCCCATCTTAATCATTTGGCTATTATTTACTTGAATTTTTAACTCTGTTCTGTGCTGTAGACAAGGGATTGGAGCCTATATACCACTCCCAAGAATGAAGAGGCCTTTCAAAGAAATGATGAGATGTTCAGTGTCCCCGGTCTTCTGTTTATCTGGAAAAGCTTTGGGAAAATTCTGACTCCTCAGTGCAGTCACTACTGCAAGCATGCCAAACCAGCTTGAAGGATCCCAGCCACTGTCAGCAAAACCACAACAAACCAGCTTTAGATAATTCAAACAAAATCTTTGGATGACTGTAAGGAATTTTGTTTCACATACATTCAGTACTTAGCAAGGGGTGGGAGAGGAGAAGGAATAGGCCATGTGCTGTCTCTGCTTTGGAGAAAACACAAAAAGTGTTCCAAGCTGGAAATATTTACTGTCCTAATGAGATATACTGAAGAAACACTTAGTTTTTTACATCAATTTTATTATACAAGTCACCCTTCATCATTCATTTTTTTATTTCCCCAAGGGGAAACAGCCTTTTGGCATGAAAAAAAAACCCTGGTGAAAACAAGGTTTAATTTTCCAAACCAGTTTTAGCTGCACATACAGGAGGTTTGGATTCTTTTTAGCATAAATCTCTTAGGTGATTATCTTAACTAAAAATGCATACAAAGACAAAAGAATATATTCATCAGAAGTGCTCAGATTACTAAACTGTTCTTGACTTAAAATTAATTTCTTTTAAGTCACTTAAAAGGAAAATGAACAGTTCTACCAGGTCAAACCAGGTCATTAAACCCAAAACAACAAAAGCAAAGCTTTTAAAATGGGACAGGCACTCCCTGTAAGAAATACTGATGCTGAAGTTCCTTACAAATGCATCTGGAGGAATTACTTCTTCCTGCTGCTTGGTATTACTGACCAAAACACTTTTCTTATTCTGCTTCTGCTAAGTTCAATTTGTAAAATGCTATTTGGTTAGTTACAAAGGTTTACTTCAGTGCCCCTTCTCCTCCTTTTGTCTCTGCTCAGTGCTGCTTACCACAGGTCCCTGTAACAGATCAGGTTAAGTCGCATGGCCCTCCTAGGTGTGCCAGATGGAGCCCGGCCACAATCCAACACCCTGCTGCTTCAGAAAGCAGGAAAGGCACATGGGCTCTGAAAGCACCTGAGTGCTTTCAAAGAGAAGCATTTAACACAAAAAACCCTTACATACTTACACAGCTTCCTTTATTATATTAGAAGATACTTTGGCAAAATGAGGCAACCCCCGCAATTCCTCTGCACTGCATCTAACAGGAGAACAAAACCAGAAATAGGCATTTTCTCTCTCACTCTAAGCCTGGATTTCAGATGCCATGTTTTAGTAAATTATAAACACAGATTTGTTACTAAGCACATTTAAGTTTATTTGGAGGGTAGCTTTAACCATAGGCACGATAGAAAGGAAGATCAAAAAAATCCACAGGATTTGGGCTTATTATTAGACAATGCCTATCCGATGATAAAACACAGAAACACTTGAAATTGTGTACTGTCAAACAATTCCACAAATGTGAGAGTTTCTGCATTGTAATTAAGGTTTTTTACTCCCTCTACTCTGAATTATAAATGTAGCATAATTCAGTCCTGAAAAAGGTATGGCATGTCTGTTTGGGTTACATAGAACATGTCTTACACTCATTTAAAAGAAAATTAGCTCTGAACCAAAGAAATTAACGCAATCACACAGCTGACAAAATTGAAGAGGGTAAACTTCTTACAAATTACATCATCACCCCTTAGCAGAATTGCAAGAATGCAGTTATGAAATAGCCACTCTAAGTCTATACTTTAGGTATTTCAGTAAGTTACTACACTCAGTTAAGACAACAATGCTCCTTTAGGACAGCAACTAAAATTCAGGTGCCAAAAAACTGTTTTAATTGACACAAAATTTTTCCACATTCTCTTGTCCCAGTTTGTTCCTCTTGAAGAAAGCATGCCATCATGGTAGAAGTTTTAGATTGTGAATATTGTTAAAGCAAAGCTTTGTTATTCCAGCACAAGACAGTCAAATGCTGCTACTATTCATTTACTCCAGTTCTGACTGTAACTTCACATAGTCTTACAAAAGGGATGTGAATGAGCACTGGATCCCACTGCCTGGGCTTTCACTGAAGCAAGCAACCAGGACACAAAGAGAACACATCACACACCTCCAGGGTACCACCTGCTGTAAACACCGGTTCTTCAGATGTTACTCTGAGACTGTAAACAGAGCTCTGAGCCAGTGCTTTCCAAACAGACTCTGGCATGGCTATATGTAGTCCTGCCACTTCTTTAGGATGAAAGGATAAACATACCTAAGCCTGTTCTACTATATTAACCAGCATTTAAAGTACATGTATTTTGTTACTCCTGAGACAATGAGAGAAGTCAGCACAAAAGGCACTAGAACCAGCCAACAACCAAGTCAGGCCATGACAAATAACTCTAAAATAGATTGGCTAATGATATAAAAATTTTAAGATCTGTGGTTAACAATTTGGTGGTTTCCACCAGTCAAGTTCTTCCTGTTTAATACTGCCTAAAGAATATTCCAATGCAATCAACCAGTCCCCACCTGGCATGCTGGAGACCAGGGTTCAATTCACCAGTGCAGAGGTGATTCTTCCTTCGAGGGACATGGTTAGTGGTGCACTTGGCAGGGCTGGGTTAACAGGTGGGCTTGATAATCTTAAAACCTAGCAGCTTTCCTTCCTTCAGCATATTTGCAGGTTCTTGCATGCACCTACATTTCCCTGGACTCTGTCTTTAAAGCATCTCCATATCACTGATACTTTGAAGCGTATATTAAAAAATGAACATACACCTAATTAGGTTATGACCACACCCAGCACAATGCAACAAGCACAACTGGAGTTTTTCTCAAGGAGAAATACTTTTTATGATTCCTTCCCATTTCTTACATGGAATAAACATATTTGGGGGCAAAAATCTTCAGCATTTCTGATAGCCCAAAGGCACTAAGGGGAGTCCAACACTCCAGGAAATACTTAGAACATACCAAGTTCCTGCTGGGAATTCTAACTTTTAGCACAGGATCACAAGATAACTCAAGTTCCAAGTGGCCTCAAAAACCCACGGAGTCCAATCTTCTGCTCAAAAGGATGTGTCAGTTATGAGATCAGACCAGCATGACTGGGGCATGAAAATCTGACATACTATTAAGCTCTTCTTGTAACAGGGATTATTTCTGCTGCACTGTAAATGGTTAACAAACAGTATAGACTGGCCACAGCTGGCTTACAACCACAGGAAAAATTACAAGATTTTGGTAATCAAGGATAATTTGTTATCAAGTTTACCTAACACAACCTTTACTGTTTATGCCTGCATGTCAGTTATGCAAATTTCTTCTGTTGCAACAGGGACTAACTATCATATATCCATCCTAGAAAATGCAGACTGCAAATTTCTGAGAAGCATTATCAGTATGTTTTCCTGGGATTATGAAATGTTTTTACTAACTTATCACAACAGCCTCTTTTACACAATTTTTTCCTAGAATTCCATCTTTTTTTGCTTAACTTCCATGTTGGACAATAATGAATTTAGGTTAAACAGTTGTTTCAGATAGGGGAAAATGTCTTGCTATTTGTACTCAACTCAAAACTAGGAGAAAACACAAGCATGTCCTGAATTGTAATGATACCTATGTCAGTGAATATGTACTCAAAATAGAAGTGAAACATTGCATAATAATGCCATCAATTTAGGAGATGTCAAGGGCATCTGTAAAAAAGATTCTGATAGTTATGTTAAAAGTGATGCAGCATTTCCAGTTTAGCATGCTATGTTAGTATTTGCAGGAAAAGTGAAATGAAGTCAACGGAACACATTCAGCAGCCTCCTCACAAAAACAGAATTGGAGGAAGTCAGTGGAACCCTAAATCCTGCTGGTTCCACCTGCAGGCAGTGATGATGACAGATGATGTGATGTAATGTAATGTGAGAATGTCCTAAAAGGTGCACAGGATCATCAGCTTTATCCTGCTCCTTTAAAAAAAGGCAGCAAGCAAAATATGAGTAACAAAGACACCCTCACAAACTAATTCTCAACACTTCAGCAATTTTTAAAAGTTTGTTACACCTGAAGAGGGACAAGTTAAGGAAAGCAAACAAAACTTCAGGATGGTTTTCTTCAATTGCAAGATAGAAACAACAGTTGCAGGATATGATTTGAGTTTGTACTCTGTTCTAACCTTGGTTAGAAAAAGAAATTGCTGTCAAAGAAAGGCTAATTGCAAGCAAAGTAACAACTCTCTTGGGAAACCTAAAGCCATCAGAATTGCTGGTTTATATCCACTCTCTACCTCCCAAAGATCAGCTGTGCAAATACATCTGTTCTGAAGCAGATATTTTTTATGCACCTATTTCCTTTCCAACTACAATATACAAGAGAAATATATTTGGCAGCTGTCTGGGACCAAAAGTAGATTCAAGACAGTATTATAAAAATTTCTTTTTCTCAGCTGTAATACTGAGCTCACTAACAGGGCAAAATCCTTTCTTAGCTATGTATGAAAACTCCAGAGACAAATTAACCACGTACTTATGCTCACAAAGAGAGTCAGCATGGGGAATACTGATGTATCTCACAAGTCTTCCTGGCCTGCATTATGATAACAGAATAATGCAGGAGTTAAAGGCAGGTTTATGCAGAAATCAATGCTATGATGTTTCAGAGCTCATGTGAACTTGACTTACAGAGAACTCATCTAGAAATTCAAATTGTGAAATTCAACAAACGTCCTTGTCTAGTCTAAGATTGCACAACACTAAGGAAGGAATTCATGCAGACTTTACTATTTATCAAGGGTCAATTAGAATTTGGCTATTAACTCTATCTGACACAGTTTGGCTATAAAGCTCAATGCAAAGATTATTATCTAATGGACCACAGTCAATTGCTGACATTTTATTTAAGTTTACTTATGCTCAGATGATGTTTTTAACTGCAAACTCAACTAAAACCACAAGGTGGGAAACTCAGGACAGAGAATTCTTGTTTTACTTTATACTGCAGCTACTTTATTTACCTGGACTAAGGCATAAGAACATGTTTGAAGAATTGCACACATACAACCTAAATTCAAACTATCCTTGCCACTACTAGACTAGCAGTGCTTTTGGGAAAAATACTTGTGACTAAATGAAAATGTATGATTTATTACACTTTCAAAACAACTAGTAATTGTGAAGTTCAACTTCAGCTATTTAAATGCATGCAATTCTGCTCAAGCTCAACTCTACCTGATAAATAAAATTGAACTGACACTGCAGCACAGCCTTTACAAATTTCTTTCTTAATTAAAACATGTGGAGTGTCAAATTCGACTGACTGCTCGGCCTTGCCTCCCATAGGCTTCTGGTAAGGTTTTCCATGAGCTGGCTATCTGGATGGGCAGCCTGTTATGTGAAATTTTTATGTACAGGTAATTGATTCATCAAACCCCCTAATTTTTAGATGAAGATTTGGTGTCTTGTACAACTCCAACATATTCCTCTATATTGCTGTCTGCATGCAATCACATCTGTCTGTGTAGCAGCAGCAGCAGATCCCTCTTGGTTTGGTGCCCTGGAAACCACAGTCCCCACCTTCTGCCACCTGGCCCCAAGGCAGCACAGCAAAGCACGTACCCCACCAGCTCATTGTCAGGAGTTACTTTCCCCTCTGGCCTGGGCTGTAACTCATTTCCTGCAGCTGCAAACGCTGTCAGGCAGTCTCACAGGCAGCGCTTTGGCTCGGAGCCACGGGTGGGGATCCTTTTTCCTTACACATGGCCTATGCTTCACTTGCTTGCAGTCTCAAAACTGCAAAGCCTCCCCTTCTACAGCCTCCCTCTCCTTGTAAGCAAACAATTGCTGCCCAAGTCATCCTTCTTTTCTTCCACTACAAACAGGGAGTCCTTCTTCAATTATTCAAACTGGATTCCCATTCTGCTTGATCAAGTTCTCCTGCTGCTACACAGAGCTTCCTCTTCCTGTATTGAACAGCATTTAGACTCAAAATGAAACACTCTGTTTCTCAAGCATAACTTTCAAAGCTCTCAATCACACTCTCTTCCCTCCTCCTTTCATTGAAAACTGGTATTCTGAATAGTATCCAATTGTGTGAGAGCAAGCTTACTTAATGTAACAAATTCAAGACCCTGTTTTTCCCCATTCTGTGGCCTCAGCTATAAAATCTCTCTCTCTTCTGAGAACATATCTCTAGGTCACCCACACAATTTTTGTCTTCCTTAATTCCTGAACAGACGGTCCCTACAGCAATTCAAGAAGAGCTCTGACATCTGCCCTACATCAGTCCTTCCCATCTTGCAAGTGTAGAAAATGACTTACTACACAGCTATTTGAACAAATTTGTCAACCTTTGTCTTGCAAAGCCATTTGATCTGCATTATTATGTTAGATTCTTTGAGAGAGACTCCATTTGGAAAAAAAAAGACTACTGAAATAACATTTCTCTGTTTATGGCTTCAGTCAGGACAGCACCCTCAGAGTAAAATAAAAAGCCAGTATTCAGTACGTCAGTGGTGTGTGGTTTGGCACCATATTACTAAGACATCACCTACCTCTCAGATTTGAACAAACCTACACAGATCCTTGGATTATGCTGTGGTATAAAACAGGCAAACACTGCACCTTCAGGTAAACAAAAGACTTCTGTGGCCAAGATTTGAAACAAACAGATAGTAACATGAATTGGCAATTAGACATGGTCCCCCCCAAAATCTTGTAATCTAAAGGAGACATAAGTGTAAGCCTCATAAGCAAAGGCTTGTTGCAGACTTTGTAGCTCTCCAAGCAGTAGCTCCTACAGAAGGGATATGATGGACTATCACAAATTCTTCAGAAGTACTCATGGATTCGGAAAAGACAGTAAACTTATTATCTAAACAGGCAAGACATTCACACATTTAAATAGCTGCCAGTTTTTCTGAGCTTTTATGTTCAATTTCATAACACTGAATCTTGTCCCCTGCCCTTTACCCAAAACGCTGTGGCAGTGTAAATGCCCTGCAAAGAAAACAGAGAGAACTGCACTTACATAAAAGGATGTACCATAGAATGAAAAGAAACCCATGTCAAAAAAGAGAGATGCACCAAATAAAACAACAGGAACAATCTTTCTCCCCCCCACCCAAAAACATGTGGGAAATCATTGCAAAAAAAATGTTGCCTTATGCATTACTTGTGAAAAACATGTTCTTCCAGAGCTAGTGATTTATTTTTTGAAGAGTGCACCAACTGTTATTCAGCCTCTTCACTACCCACTTGTTTCTCTTTTCCCCCTATTATAAAAGGGGATTTAGATTTTAAAAAATGTATTCATCTGTGAACTGCACATCGAATTGATTAAATGACCCAAATAACTTGCAAAAATAGATCTGATATACAGCAGAGCAAGTAAGAGGTCAGGAACCCGCAATCAGCTCTCCCCCGCAAGTTACTATTTATCTAGCAAATGTCTTTGCTGTGCAATGCTTTCCTCATACTCTTAACAAACTGTTTATTACCTTAACTTCCATAAAATTTTAGAGAGTGAAGATACTGTAATTGCAATTTTTTTATCCATTCATACAGATTAGATGCTTTAGATAACACACATTTCTTAGAGGAGAAGTAATACCTACACTTGCAGGCAATTGATGAGGGTAATTTTTAGGGCAGTCTTCTAACATGAGACTAAAACAACATTACCTTTCATGGTTGACAGATAATGTGTGGACAGACAAGGAATGACCAAGATCAACTGCTAGAACTAGGCTTCACTGAACATATTTTCTGCTTTAATAATCTTGCATGTTTTCCTACTTTGGATAATAATTTGAGATTATTTAAGGCGTTAAGTATTGCCCAACATTTCTGTACTCAGTGATGAAATGTAGTTTGACACACCATAACAACCAGCTGTCAGTTACAAGAGGTTTGCCATTTCAAAACTTTGAAGCTCATTTCACCTCTGATATTCTGTGGCTTTCCAACCTGTTTTGTTGGCAAGTGGGGCTACTGAAAAACACTGTTGAAAAGATCAGAACTGTAGGGTCCATAGATACTGAAAGGAGTGCAAAACTCTTCTGCAAGTCATCTGTACAGGCTAAGCACCCTACATCCAAGTAGCCAACCCCACCACTTCTGATGGTGATCACCTCCTTCTTTCCCCTAGAATGCATAAACTCTCTTCTAACAGCTTGTCATGTCAGACATGCAAAAATTCAAGACTCATGTCTTAGTCCATGAACTGTATAGAATTACTCCAACCTGGTCACACTGTGAACCTCACATAGAACGTGTATTTTTAGAACTCGAAATCCTAATTTGCTGAATCTCTCAAAAACTCTGAAAGTTTTACTGTATTATTGTCAAAAAGGAAAAGAAAATCTGTATTATAACGACTGAAGGTACAGAATTAAGTACCAGAAATCCAGGAAGCATATGGAAAATTATCCACCCGAGAAGATGGACTGACTTAAAATTATCTAAGTCACTCACTCATTCTTTCTTTGAGGACTTGTTCTATTTTGTTTTTTAGGAATTCATACCTCAATCAATACCCACAGTGAACAATTCTGAGAAGATCATCTAATTGTTTTTCCATTCTTCTGATTAGCATATTCCCCGATGCTTTATTTAATCAAATGCAGCACTTGAGAATGAATAATTGGTTTGTGGGATTGTCTGAGGTACTTTTCACTATGGGGGAAAAACCAAAATTGAAGCACTCCACTGGTTTTGCTTAATTTTTGTAATCCCTCAGTGAAATGAACATCATCAACCTCTTTCAAGCAATAGAAAGATGAGGTAGGGACCAAAGTAAAACAAATTCAGTAGTTTCAAGTGTCTTGTCTACCTTTTTTTTTTCCCCTCTCTGGACTACTTAATATTATATAATAGCTTGCACATTCAAGACACTCACTTCAGTCACATGAAAGGGAAACTTCACAAATTAAACATCCATCTCTTAAAGCCTGACACCCAGCAATGTGGGAATAAACAATTAGCAGCTGCTTCTTATCAGTTGGGATTAGGATGGCATACCACAACATCACGCAGGAAGCCTGTGGCAGGGACAGAAGGCACTTCTGAGGCTGCACTCAACCCTGCAAATTATGTTCATTCTAGCAAAGGCTTTCTCTTCTTCTTCTTCAGTGTCCATGATTAATATAATTAATTAATGCTCTTTACTTCAAAGTACCATGTTAAACAAAGTAAAGTATCTTTGAAATACTCTGCCCCATTTTCCCTAAACAAATGCTAAAGAAAAAAATTTGCACTGGTTTGATTAATAAAAGTAACTTCTCAAACACAAAACCAGCTCTGTCTGTCCCTTGGGATTCTGACAGGCTCAAGGTATTTCATATTTTATATATATATATATATATATATGCATATATATACATATATATATTGTCCAGAACAATCCGCCTCTCCTAATAAAATTCTCTGCATTCAATGGTGAAGTCCCTAAGCTCCAAAGGAAATTGGATTTATCAGTTCTGTGAGTGTTGTTAAAAAAAATCCTGATTCCAACCCCTTCAAGAAGTAAAGTTTTAGTGTTACCCAACTATATTTTCCCATTTTATCATCAGAACACCTGCAAACTTTCCCTATCCAAATTATTGTAGGACACAGAACAACAAAAGACTACTACAACTGTACAGCTCAATCCTTCAAACTCCCTCCCCAGCCCCTAATCACCCTGCATTCAGGAAGCTCCTGCTGTGCCTGCCCCTAATGTAAGAAACACAGACTCACTCCTGGTTTAGTCAAGCATATTTATACAGTGCTTTAAAAAAATGAGAGAAATTGTAATACCTGGAATGGACTGAATAATTGGAAAAACTTGGTTATATTTATGAAAAACTTTCCAAAACCAGAATTTTGTGTTTTGGAAGACAAATTTTTCCCAACATCACTTGTCTGCTAATCTTATTACCTGCAATAATAAACTCTTTGAAATGCATCTTTTCCCATAGCATGTGATGAAATGCCTTCTAATGAACTATTTTTCTGAGTTTTTCCCTCCCTTTTTTTTTAACGAATTCACATTTCTTTCTGTTCACAGCCCGCAAACTCAAGTAGTTGCAAATGAGGCAAGCAAGCATTTTCTCTAATAACAATCTACTCTTAGAGCTTGGATAGTTTAGAGAGTCAAAAGATTATAGCACACTAAAACCCTAAAACATTTCCAAAAATCATCAGATTTTTCTTGCATCCTTCAGGGGAATATTCTTTCATGCATGTGAAAAAAAACCAAAGTAAGATTTCAGAGATGCTCTGGGAAAAAGTGTGCCAGTGCTACCCGAAAAAGCTCAGTTAAGTAAAATACAGAAGTCCAAATGCACAATTCCTGTGCCAGGGCATATGAATGAATGTATTTACCTTTTTCACTGCTGAACCTGATGTTGTCATGACTTCTTACTGCAGAGTTTCTCAGGAATCATTGATAATCCATGCCGGAGATTTTCTTCCCTCCCCACTTTCAGCACTTCTCAGGTACAGATTTTCCTATCACTGCAGCTTGATGTAATCTGATACATAACTCTTCACCAAGATATAATTTGCTTAAACCTCTTCCCTATCTTCAACCACATTTTCACTTAATGCTGAGAAGCGCCAACTGCTTGTTCTTGGAACAGACAGCGTGGTAGCTGAAAACAGGGCAGTGCAGAACACCGAAGCTGCCATTTGCACAGTACTCTCCACTGCCCAAAACTCACGCTGCCGGTGAGGACTTTGTGCCCACCATGCCTTACCTTTGTGGTTAAAAATGCCCTCCATCTCCATACTACTGCGAGAGTGGGCGATGCAGAGGGAGCCGCAGGGGACCAGGCCTTCGGCGGCTGGGGACCGATCGGTGGTTCGGACCAGACACCAGTCGGGCTTGTCATGGGGCCGCTCCAGGACCTCCACGGTCTGCCCGCGGCGGATCGTCAGCTCGTTACTGTTGCAGGCGGTGAAGTCGTGGATTACCACCGTCAGCTCGCACCCACCAGACAACTGTGAGGGGAGAAAACAAGGAGAAGCCACATGAATGCTCGTTATCAAACCAGCCGTCACGCACCGTTACCTATTTAGGACTCCTGGCAGGATTTTGGATGAGATAGCAGGCTTCTGGGACTTTCCACATCAAGAAGAGAGCATTTCAAAATCAGACAGTTCTGGCGTTTTAGAACAGATTTCTAACTCTGCTTGTCTCTGCCTATTGTTCAAAGCACACTGGTTGTGACAGTGCTGGGCGGAGGATTTAAGCAGCTTTTCTTGCTAGACTGCTCCTTATCCCAAAAGCTGAAGTAGCAGTCGCTTCTGAATATATTTTATGTGTGATAATTAGCAAAAAAAAAGGTCAGATATTACTGAATACAGTCACCCATGTGCTTCGGTTTTTTTCAAATTCAAGAGAGAAAGATGGGGTTTTTTCAAATGAACTTACTGCCTTATTCCCACCCTACCCACAGTTCACACACACAGGTCACAAAATCATCCAGGACACATCATACACAATTATAAAAGTCAGCATAAAGTTCTTCACATAACATTCCCAAATACTTAACTATTTAATAGAAAATTCACACGGGCTTACAACTTTCACATTTTTGTTGGTTTCCCCAAATAAAACTGCACAAACTTGAATTAAAAGCATGCAAGCTTAGGGTTTTCCTCCCCCTCTTCAAAACACTTCATTAGAATAACTTTGCCTAAGCTTTAGTTTCCTCTCTTTGATTGTTTCACCCGCTTTGATGTGAAATGAAAATTATTATCAGAACTTTGCAAAGTTCCCAAGATTGCTCCATGCCAAAAGCACCCATCCAACTTAAGCAAGCAGTCCTAGAATTCCTTCTTCCTTACGGCAACAGCATTCCAGGCTACTTCAGTTTTTCATGTGTGAGCATTTCTATAGCTCTGGCTGCTTCATTCATACCAGATCTCAGCTGGCATTCAACTTCTGTGAATTCATTAATTTTGAACCAAGCCAGTAAACTCCTTCTGCTCAGTGAGGTAATCTTGCAATGCTCTACGTTGACAAAGGAGGACCAATACCCTGTGAGAGCTCCAGCTGCATCAAGTCTAGAAGCAAGTGCCACACCAACACACTGCACAGATCCTGCCACGTTGCTTTTGACCGTTTTATGGCTGCCAGCTACATCCCATGAGACTCAGAAAAAGGAGATAAGAGACTGCATTGTTTCTTATTTATTAGTTCTCTTTACAAGCCTGGAATGGAAACACTGGACAGAAACTTTCCTAGGAAAATGCTTTGCTATCAAGCAAGAATTTCAGAGCAAATTACAAAACCAGTAAAATCCCAATAAGAATCAAAGGGCAATTCCAACCTTTTTTCTTCAAGTCTGCAACAAATGACAGAACATAACTCCTAGCAGATGGCTCAGTAAGTCCAGAGCTTACCCATGGTATCTGCCTGCTAATCTCACTGGCTATCATTGCTTGTGTGTGCTTACAAAGGAGGAGAAGTTTTCTTGAGAGAATGCTGGGGCCAAGAAGGGCAGAAAACCCTCATACATGTAGCATTTAAGGAAGATGAATCAGGTTGTACCCGTTTAGATACAGGCTAAAAATTAATCACGTTGCTTCTACCCTGTCTCTTTGGACAGCCCCAATATACAAATTACAGGGGGAGTACATCTTCAAAACATGTTACCTCCTCTCTCATTAAAATGTTTCCTGTTCCCTTACACTCTCTTTTTTAGTCTGTGCAAAGCTATGCAGAGGGGAAAAAGTAAAGAGCTTTCCCTTGTTTTCTGGTATTGATTTATGTTACAGTTTTTGTTAGACCAACTCAGAAACAATTGAAACCATCTGTATGCCTGATGGGGGCTAACAAAAAAGCTGATGAACTATGATTTCACAAGGTGTCCAGTGCAGACCAAATTTTTCTCAGGAGTCCATATCCCATCCAGTGCAAGCACAGTAATAAGCTGACACTTTCCAGAAACTGCATCTCGTCCTTATATTTCCTCCTAAATACCTACAGGAACATATCTTTGGTGCTCTGTTAGCTTTCCTGACCCTTCACTTCCCAAAAGTAGAGATTAAGGTGTATTTTTTGTGACTGGTGCAATGGCCGCATGTTTTGGTAATATGTATGTTTTTTCTTCTCCTTCCTCTAATAAAACAAAAAAAGGTAGAATCTAAGATTTTATGTTTTCTAAGTATTTTATATAATATTAAGCTAAAGGAAAAAGCAAATGAAGGCTGTCAGTGGCCATGTCAGATGGCCAAAGCACAGAAATTCCTAGTTTTTCAGACAATGTGGTAATCAGATATCCTAGCTGGCCAGTATTCCACTGAAATTCAATACTCATTCACACTCCAGTACAGTGTGTGTAAGACACTTCTTGCTTAGGGTTGTTAGATCCACACCATCCTCAAACATGCACCTATGCTGTTACATGCAATTTAGTGCAGAACTTTTCCACTACTGCTAAAACAATGATTTGTGTACCCAGCACACACTTTGGAGAGCTGAATGAAAAAAGCATTTACCAATTTTCCCTTTCTTTGGGTTAACTTCCCTTCTTTCTGCCTACTACAGTAGTAGGAAACACTTAGGTTAGGAAACACTTCTTTCCTCTTTGTTTCATTGCTTGATTTCTCTCCATAACACACTTTGTGCAAGCAGTTTCATCTTTCCCACTGATTAAATGCAGCTGGACAGCAGGGAGTGTCCGTGATTGAGCGCGTTGCTCAACAGCTGCTGTTGGACAGCTTTGGCAAGGCTCTCCAGGCTAGCTGGAGGGAAGAGCAGAGGCACAGCACAAACTGGGAGACTGACTTGCACTGAAGGGAAAAGAGTTACAAACCATCTAAATCCAAATTTAGGCTGAACAAAGGCTTTATATATTTTATCCATCCGTCTCAAGAAACCCTTTATGTAAACTGAATTAATCACGCATGATAAAAATAAATGATGCTATGTCTGAAACATGGAAACTGGAGAGACAGAGATGAGATGAGAAACAAAAGCCAGACAGAAACAGAACTGCAGATTAAAAAAGGCACAAGGTTTAATTAAACAGCTTATCATGGGACATGCCTTGCAGTTGCTGAAATTAATGTTAACCATCTCCGTTCGCCTCCCTGGGGCCTTTTAGTCACTGTCGCTTGTGGAGAGAAAGAAACCAAGCGACACAAACACGCGAGCGCTCACTGGCTGAGCACATTCCCAGCGTAGGTTTGCTGAAGCCAGAGACACCACGCTAAGTCCATCTGCCACTGCTATCTGCAGACATCATGACTGACCACATATTCAAGAGCCTTTACATCAGGTCATAGAACATCCTCTCAGGACTGCAAATGGAATTTAATTTTCCACGGTAATTTTACATGAAGAAGAAAGGAAAGCAAGGAGAAGCTAACAAGATTTCTCAATTATTTCAAGCATGAAAATCTTTAATCCCCTTTTATACTGGAAACAAGTGCACTGTGGGAGAAAAGAAATGGGACAGCAGAAAAGTTCTGCCTCAAATAAGGAGCATTTTGCTTTGACTAGGTAGCTGTCCAGACTTGGTTTCTGACTCTGAAAAGAGGTGTATACTTAGAGCCATGTCTGCTTTTTTACTGACATTTTTTTCTACTGATGGGAGCCTTCTCTTTTCTGGAGACTCAGCTGGCAGAACTAAATACTTGGTTGTTTCCTGCTGCTCCAGTCCTTTTTCTGTTTTCCAAAGAACTACATGCAAGCTTAAAGAAGCATGAAAATGAAACACAACTTCACATAGACAGTAATACAAAGTGTTACCAGCTGGGCACAAAAGACAATTTCTTAAAAATAAAATATTGCTCTACTGACCACCCACAGCAGCTAGCATGATTCCTACTATTTAGGACAGCAGTTTATGACAGATCTTCTTTTAAAAGCCTCTCAGATAACAAAATATTAGTTTGGATTATTTCACATTTCTACCAAATCACTGAATAGAAGCATGAAAAAAATCTGTTAGACCTACATTGTTTCCTTCAGCCTCCCTATTTAATCTTCTATGCACTGGATCAAGTTCAAAAGACAATGTTAAAAATCAGAAGAGGCTGATGAAAGGCCAAATGAATGGTCCAAGAATCTTTTATCCATTAGCCACCTGAAATGCTGGCTACACATCTACAGAACATGAATGGAAGGAATGCTGTGAAAGGTGAAGGGCAAAATATTTACTGAAAAGGGGACCATAAGAGCACTCATGCAGAAAACTGAGATGCTTTGATGGAGTAGAAATCTCTCTCTCAAAAATTCTGTATTTCACTCCAGATTTCATTATACCATCCAATACTTCAGGACAGGTCAGTGCTATTGATGTATTTAGCATGTCTTGCCATATGAAGACACACCATATGATAATAAAAAAATTCTGGAAAGGGATCTTAAATTACCTAGTCCATTTTATTCCCTTCCTCTAGAGCATGATCAACCACATCTGTGTGAATCCTTAACATTTATCCAAACTGTTCTCAAAGAACTCCAGTTATGGAGATTCCCCAGCCCTCACAATTACTCTGCTCTAGGGTTTCACATTTTCATAACCATAAAAAGTATTATTGCAATCCTTTTTAAAAGTAAGTCCTTTGATTTCATCCCATCCACTTAGGTAAAAGACTGTTTAGAAACTCTGTGTGGTAGCTTTTTACACACTTGAAGACCTGAAGTTCTTCCTCCTTCCTTTTTTTCCCTTTAGACTTGTTAGTCCCGATTCTTTGTCTTGCCCTGTAAGTTAGGTTTAGTAGATTTCTAATCAATCTTTTTCTTCTTTCCCTCAGAATTCTTCCAATGGACCACTGATTTTCTAAAATTCAGTACTCAAAACTGGATGCAGTATCTAATGGAAGCCTTATGAGTTCTGAGTGAAGAATGAGGACTTTGTGCCCTCAACATCCCATTTCTACAAGCCAATGTATTGCTGATTCCTTTGCCCTCCCAGTTGCATCATACTGTTAAATAATAAACATCCTGTGGGCCCTCTGTAGCTTCTCAATCATCCTCTCAAAATCTGTTCAATATTCTCTGTTTTCATTAGTATTTAACTATTTCCACCTATTCATATAAAACTCAGACTTGTTCCTATGAAATTGCACAGTATTTTGCCAGTTAATTTTTCCCATTGCCGAGATTATTCTGAATTCTAATTCTGCCTTCCAACACTGTTTTCAGATGACATGAAGCTGGGAAGGATGTCAATGTCAGCTTTATAAACATATGGCCTATTGCATCATCCCAGTCATTACTGAAAAGCAGCATTGCAACAGTGGAACCAACAATGAGAAGTTACAGTTCTAGCCTAAAAAGCAAGGGTGGAGAAGAAAAAAGCTAATCATGAAGTTATTCTCTGTTGTTATGGCAATTCCAATTATGTCAGAAAACAGGATGCATGGAAAGAAGTTCATCTGGACAATATTCAACCACTTACAATCAAGGTAAAGGATTTTCAGCTCTTTCAAAGTCTGTTTCTGAGGAAGTGACAAAGAATATTGACGTTTGGTTAAAGGACATCATTCTTGATATTTTCCCTATATAACAGCTAGCATGTCTAATCAAAACATTTGTTTTGAACTATCTGAACATGTAATTGGAAGAACTAAAAGAATGGTTTTACTTGGCTGTTGATTAATATGACATGTTTGATATTTATTATCTTTTCTTAACCTCAATAACAGCTACGCGTGAACAGAAAAATGTTTAGCAAGAGCTTAATGAGTAATATTGCACTAAACTTCTACCACTTAATTAATACTATTTTAAATTACTTGATGTTTTTAATGTTTCTTGATTTAGAATCCCATCTCAGTTAGGTACATGCTCCAAATTTGACCAACGAGTTCCACTGCTTCCTCTGGCAAACCACATCAACAGCACTTGAAATGTGCACAATTGTTTTACTCTGTTTCTGTAAAACATTCACACACACTTCAAGCTTTTAGGCTAGGAAAACATATTTGATTTTAGACCCCAAGTTGACTGCAGCTAATGAATTTTCAACATCCAAAGTGAGAGATTACTTCAGACTCAGTAACAGTGTTAAGAAACACTGCAGATTTCACTGGCCATCTTCCTGTTACTCTTCTTCAATAATAGCAAACCAAAGCAAACAACAGAAACACTGAACAAAGTTACCCTGCTAATTCACATGCTTTTTAGAAGTGTACACTAGTGAATTCCTTCCTTGGATATACAACACATAGCACAAGTAACTTCCAAGGAGTCATCAGCTTGTTTTTCTTGGCAAAGAAAAGTCTAACAAAAATTTTATACGGAAATGTAAGTCGAAAATACTCTAAAAACAACACTACCATCACTGATCACACTTAAAATCTGTCAGGAAAATACTGGAAAGTGTTCTCCATTTCTCCTTTCTTCCACTCCTCCTTCTTTTAACTCCTGTTGAACAGGTTGTTGGCAAGACTCCTCCTCAAGTCAGACTGGAAAACAATCCTGAGGGCATTTTACTTGGCCACCTTTCTCAGCAACTCTCCCATGAAATATTACTGTGAAGGGCATCAGGAGACAACCCGTGGTAGTCACCCAGGGAACAGTGCATCAAACACAACTGCAGAAGGGCGATGGCTCTGCAAGGCAGGGGTGGACTGCATCACCTCCAACCTGCATGCACACAGCCTGAGGTCTCAGCCAACAGCCAGGGAAATCACAGAGGCCATGTCTTGCTTCTGAGGGTCACAGGTTACCTAAACTCTTCTCTTAAGAACCATCTGCTAGCATACCAAACTCAATGTTTGTAAATCCCTAAACAGTTAAGTAAGAATGCTAAGAATAAGACAGCAAAACGAAAGTTATCAAAAGTGTTCTTCTTCTTCTAACCAATTGTTTTTCTCACAGGTATCTTTAGAAGAAGCCAGTACCAAAACTACAGACCAACCTCAGTACAAATGCACAGGGTCAAAACATAGGTTGTTTTTGACAAATACAAGAGCAACTTAAGAACCTAGTATTTCCCTCTGCCTGTTTCTCTACATGGAAAAATCAAACTATAGAGTTTGAGTGACATGTGAAAATACAGGAAACTAACTGAGTTTAGGTGATGATGGGAATGGTCAAAATATTATTCTAAGGACCTATTCAGTTAGCTACCCTGAAAAATACTGGTTATTTATCTGTGTAGTTTGAATGGCTCATCAGAACAATTTTACCCAAGGAGGTAATACACCAGAAATCCCTAACCAAACTTTCAAGTAATTTGCTAGGCATTTTCAGTGTTTTAATTCATTCTTCTGTTTGATAAACTTTTATTATACATCTCTACCTCCCTCCAGGGTCCTAACACATCTCACTTGCCAAAAATCTCGTTTCAATTCCAAGTAACACACACATTTCATAAAATTTTTTGTTCTTTTGACACTTATATTTCTTCCACTCAGGAGAAACTCTGGCTGTGTATCCTTATGGTATAACCCAGCCAGAATCTATAGGGAGAGCTGAAGGAAAGGAAACACCAGCACTAGTACCAAATGACAGTTTTGTGGGTTACTTCTGGACGATTCCATCAGCTTTCATGCAGAAAGTGAACACCTACTCTTCCAACCCATAAACACTGGAGAGTACTTTTCCTTTGCGACAGGAACTGTGTGTGGCAATCACCAGCCTCAAGCCAACATGAAAAGCAGATGGTATGCTTTCAGGAAGGCTGAGACTAACATCAAGAGGAATTCTGTGCATCACTATCAAACTTTATGGAAAATAAAACTTTCATTTTAAACTGGGTCAGACCTTTAAGCAAACTGCAAGAACAGAGGGAATCAAAATGGTTTCAAACTGGAACAAGCAATTTCTTCATGACCTATTAGATGTAAACAATCACTCCTGCTCTCCCATAGCATTAAGGCATTTTCTCTATTGCAGACAGCTATTTTTAAGAGGCTGAATATTTCCATGCCTCTTTTCTGAAGGTGGTAAGGACTAATCTTAGGTGCTAATTCACACCAGGGGAGGAATCATCTGCTCTCAGCACAGAGCAGTACCCGGCAAACTCACCTTATCGCTGTCTAGCGTGTTCTGGGAGGTTCGTGAGGCAATTGAAATGGTGTCAGGCTGGCTGCTGCCATCTCCCTGACTGTCCAGGTCCTCGCCATCCCTGCAAAGAATGCAGTTCTCAGTACAAGAGTGGTACTGCCTTTGCAACATCTTAGTTAAAGAAGTCAGACACTCCTAGTGTGGCAACAGACACCAAATTAACTGATGCAAGAATCAAATACTCAGTACTTAATAGTCTGTTGTCTGCTGTAAGAGAAGAGATTCATTTGCAAGGTATACGTCACGTAGAGTTAAGGCAACAACCTGTGAGCCAGAACCATGGCAACACACTTGCACAGTCACTTAGCCAAAGCTAGCAAGGAGGACACTTGGTCACACATTTCAAGCTTCATGAAAGGAAAACCAAGGACCCGAGCAACACATGCAGAATTGCAAAAATCTGTAACGTTCAGCTATCCTGTACTGCAGTTCCAAATCCCTTCTGTAATGGCTCATTTACACAAGTCAGAGACTGTTCAGAGCAGAAATCTCAACAAATTCAGCATTGCAGGAAACTGTAAATTAATGATAAGATGAAGCTGGACAAAATGGCTCTTGCTTTTGTCCAATTCACTGAAAGTCATTTGAAACTCAACACTACAGAGGAAAGAACACTGTTGTGTACCTAGAGATCTCTGATTATTTTAAATACTACTTACCTTCTTCCTTTCTGTTTTGTTGTTGGTGCAGTTTTGGGAATGTGGATGGGCTCTTTCAATGCTCCTTTCAGATGAATAGTCCTTTCTTGTATCACTTCCCGGATGTGTTTGATCCAGTCCTGTTTATTCTCTATACTGGATGCCTTTGATATGCAAAAGAAACAAAACTCCCACAATGAACCATTATGGCTGAGAAGATCCACACATACAGTCAGCTAATAAACACAAAGAGGAAGGCATAAAGAATGACTGTGTGAAAAATTTTTGAAAACCTGAACGGAAGAAAGGAAATTCTAGCTGGCTGTCTTCATTTTGAATTGCCAACACTACTTTACACCTCTCAATGTTATTAATTTTGGTAATTTAAAAAACATTTTAACCTAAATTCAGAGCTTTCTTTTGTAACTTGATGACTAAATCCCTGTATGCATCTCATGTGAGGCAGGGTGGACTGGTTTACTTTAAGAATTCCAGTAATTACAACTCGAATACTAGTATTTTAAACTCACCAACATTTTAGGTCAATTCTAACTTGAGATAATAATCTATTATTACTGGCAAAAAAGTTAAATTTTACTGCAACACATACACTTCATCAACACATTTCATGTATTACTCTTCCTACTTTTTGATAGATATCCTGAGGCAGAAAGCTAATTTAGGGACAGTATTTTAATTATTGCCTGCAACATATCTATTTTTTTAAATACTCCAGAAATTACTTGATATCCACCCGCTCGACTTGTCATCTGATTGCTTAGTCCAATTTAACCTTGCACCTGAAATGCTACTAAATATAAATATTGCAGATATAAAGAAATTATTATATATCATTTCCTACCTCTCTTAACTGCTGTCTCCTGAAATAAATGGCTTCAAATATATTTTAAATATTTAATATATTATAAATATATAATAACCAGGAATTCTAAAGGGATGAAGATAATTGTAGGAACAGATTGACAGGTAGGAAAAAGAATGTTGTTTTCTTTTACAAACAAAAACATTTAGGAAAAGAAGCTAAACATGACCTTTTAGATAATCTTTTATTTAGTTTTGATGGAATTTACTTGTCATATTAATGAGCTAAGGAAGTGCTTGTTTCCAGCCTTCAAAATAAACAGTCCACGAAATTGTTGAAGAGCTTGATTTATCACAGAAGTTTTCTAAATATCCTATGCACTAAGTAAAGCATAGAACAGAAACACCTTAAAATGATCTCATGTAGAGAGGCCTTAATTAAAACTTCTTATTCTGCTCTGCCCTGGGAAGATCATTTCAGGCTGCAAAGCATTGTCTGTGAAATTACGGGAACAGCAAAACTGAAAGAAAATCTAGTATTTATTAATGATATATTTCATTTCTTTGCATTCCTTGACTACTGCCAGAAAGCTAATGTAAGCTTTTGTTAGCCTGTAATTCACAAGGAAAAGATATAAATTTGAGAACTGACATGTAAATTGAAGTGGCCATTTTTAAGTGGCATTGAATATCCACTATGAGTATATTTGGAATCAAAATAGTAGGTTTAATAGTAGGTGTATTAACCTATAAATGGGAAGTTGAACATTGTTTCAGCTCAACAGAGCTCCTCAGAATATGCCAAATTACCCATTAGGCTGTTTGTGTTATTACAAAAAAGGTTCTTTAGTTGAGAAGGAGTCCCAGGTTACACACCATAATCACAAAAAACATTGATTTAGCCATTGTTCTAGCTAGGCAAAGAGCACTACTGACACCTGTAACTTGCCCAGACACAAAATTTATAGGCATTCCATGCACTTTCATCCAAAGGCAAGTAGCTTCAGAAAAACTTGCAGCCCACAGAAAGACATAAAAATCTTCCTCAGTGTTTGTTTTCCGCATAAAAATGTGGGTCACTAAAAACAGCATCGCCAACAAGCAACGACAACTTGAAAGGTAACACTGATACCATCATTTCTTTGTGGCACCAGTTCCCTGTCAGCTAATTGGAAAAGTCCATAGGATCAAACCTGTCCCTACTGTGGTTTGTAAAAGCAGGTTTGTCTAATCCTTCAGTAGGCTACAAAGATTCCTCTCTGCTGTCAGGCCACATGAGTTAGATATATATATATATATA
>VZRX01011142.1:1038-21650 GCA_013398075.1 Notiomystis cincta
AAAAAATTAAAATAAAATAAAATAAAATAAACAATAACAACCCAAAAGAAAAACAAAACCAAACAAAAAAAACCAAAATAACTAACCCAAAACCCCATTACAGCTTTTCCAACAAATAATAATAAAAAACCCCCTAAAACCAAAAAAAAAAACCATTAAGGAGCTGTCAGCGCCTCAATTCCCGTTTTCCTGCGGGATCCGCCGCCGTTCCCGGCTCCGAGCGGAGCTGATGGAATTATGGGATGGGTTTTGTGCGCGTGGGGAATTTTTCCGTTGCCGTTGGAAGGAGTGAACAGGAACTGAACCTTGAACTTCGTTTCCCCTTTGAACTCCGTTACCTCCCGATTCCCTCCTCCTCCTCCTCCCCCTTTTCCCTCGGCTTTTCCCTCTCCAAACAAATTTCATCCCAATTCCCGTCCCTTCCCCTCGGCTCCGAGATGGATAATCATGGAGCTGACCTAATTACCTGGAGCGGGCCTTTCTCTCCAAGGTGGAACGGGATTGGCGGGAACAGGCGCTGACCCCGGCGTTCCCCGCATCCCAATTTTATCCTAATTATCCCAGACGAGCTTTTCCATCTTCCTCCGGCCTCCCGCTCCCTCCTCCTCCTCCTCCCCCTCCCCTTCCTGGTTGCTGGGTTGGAGATGAGGTTGGAAAATTCATCTCCGGGGAGAAAAATGGGGATTTGGGGGTTGTTGTTTTCTGTTTGGGGTTTTATTCCCATTGGGAATGTGGAAATCCAGATCCATAAAGGGAATTGTCTCCTATGGGAGCTGTTTTCCATTTGGGATTTACCCTGAAAATCCTGAGCGTTGTTTTCCATTTGGGGTTTTATTCCCGTTGTGAATGAAGAGATCCAGATCCATAAAGGGAATTGTCTCCTATGGGAGCTGTTTTCCATTTGGGATTTATTTTCCATTTGGGATTAATTTTCCATTAGGGATTTTATTCCCATGGGGAATGAGGAAATTTGGCTCCATAAAGGGAATTGTCTCCCATGGGAGTTTAGGGACACCTTGATCCCAATTTTCCCTCTCCAGGGAAAGTTGTTTGGGAATTAAGAGCTGCCAGGGAATGGGAATTCCAAGCTGTTCCCTGAAAATCCTGAGCAAGGATTTGGGATCTGGGTGGCCTCAGAGATCCCCCCGTCCTCCAAATCCATGAAAAGTCACCTCCTTCAGGATTAAAACTTGCCTGGGAATGGGAATTCCAAGCTGTTCCCTGAAAATCCTGAGCAAGGATTTGGGATCTGGGTGGCCTCAGAGATCCCCCCGTCCTCCAAATCCATGAAAAGTCACCTCCTTCAGGATTAAAACTTGCCTGGGAATGGGAATTCCAAGCTGTTCCCTGAAAATCCTGAGCAAGGATTTGGGATCTGGGTGGCCTCAGAGATCCCCCCGTCCTCCAAATCCATGAAAAGTCACCTCCTTCAGGATTAAAACTTGCCTGGGAATGGGAATTCCAAGCTGTTCCCTGTCATTCCTGAGCAAGGGCATGAAGATTTGGGATCGGGGTGGATTTGAGGATTTGGGAATGGCTGGAATGGGTCTGGGGACAGGGACAAGGCCTGTTTTTCTGCCCTTGGTATTCCCGGAATTCCGGGATCCATAGGGAAGCAGAACGGCCCCAAATCCTTCAGGCCCTCTGGGTATCCTGGGATAAAAAATCCATGGATTCAGGCTGGGATTGGCTCCTGGAATCTCCAGGAAATGGAGGGAAAATCCCACCTCATCCCTGTTCCCAAACCCTCTCCATCCATCCCCAAATTCCCCCAATCCCCCTGATCCCACGGGATTGTCCTGCTCCTCCTCCTCCTCCTCCCAGAATCCTTGGATCGGGTTTGGATATCCAGGAAAAAGAGGGAAAGGGTTTATCCCAACACCCTCTGTCCCTATCCCGGCTCATTTTCCATCCCAAAAATTTGGGGAATTTCCAGTTGAATTTTTCTTTTGCTTTGTGAGACCTCAAAAATCAAATTTTGGTGGTTTTGATCAATTTATCCCAACTCTAATTCCTAAAAAAATCTTTTTCAGGAATTTTTTTTCCAAGGAGATTTTTCCCAGGATGGGTGGGATGAGGAACTGGGAATTTTCCTCCTCAAATTAAATTAAAATCCCTTTTTTTCCCCCCAAATCTTGAGAGCTGATGGATCTGATCCAGGGAAATTCCAGGTGGAATTTCTACTTCCAGGTGGGAAGGCGGCAAATTCCAATCAATTTTAGCAGGGAAAATCCTGGAAAATAACATCCAGAAGATTCCAAACATGGCTAAAAATGGGGATTTTTCACTTTTTTGGGGGAAATTTGCCAGGAATTGAAAGAATTAAAGTCAAATCCTGATCCTTGGATCGCTCGGAATTCCCTGCCTGGATCTGGGAGCATGGGAAGGGGAAGGAAAAGAAAGCCTGGAATTATTTTGGGACTCCTGAGGTTGTGTTTACAGAGAATTTTACGGGAATTACTATTGAGAAATCCCCAAATTTTACCAAATCCACGACTTTCCTGGAAAAGAAACTTCTCCGGAAGGGCCCAAAAACCAAAAGGGAAAAAAATCAGGAAGGGATTAAAAAAAAATATAAAAATAAAAATACAACAAACCCGAACTTTAAAAAATATCAAAAATAAACAAAAAATCAACCAAAACACCTCCAGCTCCAGGGAATATCCCAGGATTTTCCAGAGGAGAGAGGGAAAAAAATTCCCAATGGATTTTTCTGCCCTCGGAGGAGCCGCCGAGCGGCCCCGGACAAAAGGCGAGGGTGATAAATGGAATTTTGTCACCGCTCTGGGGTTAGGCCGGGGTTTAGTCCCGGTTTTATCCGATCCTGGTAAACAGCTCATTAATCCCGGGAATCGGGAGAGACTAAATTAGGTGGGAATGCAAATATCGGGAGGGAATAATGGCAGGGGACACCGGGAGGTGAAAAAAAAATGGGGGAAAAAAAAGGTTGGGAAAGGGGAGAAAAAAATGGGATTTGTTTTATTGGGGAGGGGAGAAATGGGATTTGTTTTATCCAAGAATAAAGGGGAAAGTGGGATTTGTTTTATCTGGAATTGGGGAAAAAAAGGGATTTTTTTTGTTATTGAGGAAGGGGAAAAATGGGATTTATTTAATCTGGGAGGGGGAAAATGGGATTTTATTCTATCCAGGAGGGGAATGAAAAGTGGGATTTGTTTTATCTGGGAGGGGGAATTTAAAAATGGGATTTATTTTATCCAGAAGAGGAAAAATGGGATTTATTTTATCCAGGAGGATGAAAAAAGGGTGGGATTTGTTTTATCCTGGAAGGAGAAAATAAAGTTGAGGGAAAATTCAGGATTTGGAGTTCCAGGATATCCAGATGAATTGGCTGCAGGAAGAGGAGGGAGCTGGGATTTTTCCAACTGGGATGGGAGGTTGGATCCCCAAAACTGGGATCCATCTCAAAAGTTGGGATCCATCCCAAAAGTTGGATCCAGCCCCAAGTCCCGGAGCATCCTGAGGGCAGGAAGGGGATGGGAAAAGTTTCCCTGTGGGGTCAGGGGAGCTCCGAGCTCATTCCCGACTCCTTGGAATCCTCAGGAAGTCGGAGGATTCGGAGGATCCGGATGAGGTGGAAGGATTGGGAATTAGGGGGTATTTGGGGTTTTGAGACATCCCAAACCTCTCCTGTGGGGGCTTTTTGGCAGAGCTTTGGGGGTTTTTTTGGGAATTCAAAGCGGGAAAAGCGGGAATTCAACTTTTAGGGATGGGGAGCACCACCCCAAAGGAATCTGAAAGGGGTTTGAAGGATTTTAAAGGGTTTTTAAGGATTTTGAAGGACTTTAAAGGATTTTAAAGGGTTTTGATGAATTTTGAGGGATTTTGATGGATTTTAGAAGGTTTTGATGAGTTTTGAAGGGGCTTTGAAGGGTTTTGACAACTTTTAATGGATTTTGATGAATTTTGAAGGCTTTTGGTGAATTTTGAAGGATTTTGATGGCTTTTAAAGGCTTTTGATGGATTTTGAAGGGTTTTAAAGGGCTTTAGGGGTCTTTGAAGAGTTTTTTTGGGGGGGTTAGAGAGTTTTGAAGGATTTTAAAGGGTTTTGAAGGGTTTTTAGGGAGTTTAAGCTATTTTAAGGGATTTTGAAGGCTGACACAGCCCCCATTCCCTGCTCCAACCCTTCCCTCATCCCAATCGCCCCCATCCTTCCCAAACACCTCATGCATCAGGTGTTTATCGGGAATTCCAGAGCTCTTCCCGGTTTTTGGGTTTTTTTTTGTTTTTGGAAGGAGTTCAGAGAGCACCAGGAGCTTCCCTCCCTTAAATTCCGTCCTCCCTCGGTTCCGCTGCCTCCCGAGCCCTCAAATCGGGGCTGGAAAAATCCCAAACCCCATCAGTTTCCAGTTAAAATAAACTTCCCGTTTTCCCCCCACCCCCCAAATTCCAGGGGTTTTTTTTGGCTTTGATCCTCCGCCGAGCGAGGCCCTTCAAACGGATTAATTAATTGATTAATTAATTAGTTCCAAAGATGCTTGGCCAGGGGGTGTTGGGGAGAATTTGGGATGATCCAGGGATTTGGGATGAGTGTCTCTGGTGGGAGATATCCCTCTCTATGGCATGGGGTTGGAATTTGAGGGATTTTTAGGGTTTTTCCCAAGCAGCCAATGGAAAAATTGGATCCAAAGGGTGAATTTTCCATAAATCTGGGTCAATCCTTCCTTCCTGTACCTCTTGGATCTGCCCAAAATTCTTTAGGATTGTCCAGGCCAGGAAAATGAGGATTTTTCCCAAAAAACTGCCCAAACCCAGTGGTTTCCTGGCTGGGACGGTGCCACAATGAGGGGAAAATCCTGACCCCAAATAAATCCCGAGTCCAAATCAATCCCAACCCCAAAACCTTAATCCCAAGCCCAAATCAATCCCGAACCCAAATCATAATCAATCATGACTACGAATCAGTCCCGACCTCGAATCAATCCCAATGGATGGGATGCGTCTGTGGGATGGGATATTTTTGGGATATATTTGTGGGATGTGTCTGGGGCAGGATTTGGGGGGATCTGGGGAAGGATTTTGGGGTCCTGGGATAGGATTTGGGATTTTGGGATAGGATTTGGGATCTGGGGGAGGATTTGGGGTCCTGGGATAGGATTTGGAGGTCCTGGGACAGGATTTGGGGGCTGGAGGAGGATTTGGGGTCCTGGGATAGGATTTGGGACCTGGGTTTGGGTTGTTTCATGAGGTTTTTGGATAAAATGAGAAGAAGAAGCGGCGCCCACGCGCGTTCCCAGCCGAGCGCGTTCCCGGGGCGCGTTCCCGGGGCGCGTTCCCGACCCCGCGCGTTCCCGGCAGGCCCCACACGGGGGCGCTGCAGAATTCCGGAGGCGCCGCCGAGCCCGGTGAGACCGCGGGACCCCCTCCCCCAAAATCACCCCAAACAGACCCCAAATACACCAGAATCACCCCAAACACACTCCAAAAAAATCCCAAATACACCTCAAAAACCTTCAAATACATCAAATAGACCCCGATAGATCCCCCAAACCCCAAATACCCCAAATAGACCCCAAACAGACCACCCAAACCCCCAAACAGACCCCAAACAGAGCCCCAAAAATCCCACACAGACCAAATCTCCGCCGAAACACACGGACACCCCCAAATATCCGTGGACACCCCCAAAAATCCATTGACACCCCCAAAACTCCTCAATATTCACTGAAAGCCCCCCCAAAAAATCCCCCAATAGACATGGACACGCCCCAAACGCCACTGACAGCTCCAGACACCCCCAAATATCCACGCATAGCCCCAAAAATCCACTGGAAACCCCAAATATCCACAGACAGCCTCAAATATCCACTGGAACCCCCAAATATCCATGGATAGCCCCAAATATCCACTGGAAATCCCAAAAATCCATTAGCAGCCCCAAAATAGCCACTGAAAACCTCAAAGTATCCACTGGAAACCCCAAATATCCATTGAAAACCCAAAAATATCCATTGGCAGCCCCAAAATATCCCCTGGAAACCCCAAAATATCCATGGACAGACCCAAATATCACTGGAAACTCCAAATATCCACTGGAAACACCAAAAATCCATTGGCAGCCCCAAATATCCATTGGCAGCCCCAAATATCCACTGGAAGCCCCAAAAATCCATGGATAGCCCCCCAAAATCCCAAAAAACCATGGACACATCCCGACATCCAGCGGCACCTCCAGACAGAGGAGTAGGCAGAGCAATATCCAAAGGGACGGAGCAGAATCCAAAGGGATAAAGGAATATCCCAAGGGAATAAAACAATATCCCAAGGGATAAATCATGATCCGAAGGAAATAGAGGAGTATCCAAAGGGATGGAGCAGAATCCAGAGGGATAAAGGAATATCCAAAGGGAATAGAGAAGAATCCAAAGGGATAAATCGATATCCAAAGGGATAAATCACGACCCAAAGGGATCCCTCAAAGGGATTGAGCGATATCCAAAAGGATGGAGGAATATCCAAAGGAATAGAGAGATATCCAATGGGATAGAGCAGAATCCAAATGGATTGAGCGATATCCAAAGGGATAAAGTGATATCCAGAGGGATTGAGCCAAAATCCAAAGGGATAAATCAAAATCCAAAGGATTGGATTAGTATCCGAAGGGAAAAAGGAATATCCAAAGGG
Source organism: Notiomystis cincta (assembly GCA_013398075.1). Classification (NCBI taxonomy): domain Eukaryota; kingdom Metazoa; phylum Chordata; class Aves; order Passeriformes; family Notiomystidae; genus Notiomystis; species Notiomystis cincta. The sequence goes on from VZRX01011142.1 coordinate 7,681, forward strand.
ATGGAGTAGAATCCAAATGGATAAAGGAATATCCAAAGGGAATAGAGGACTATCCCAAGGGATTGAGAAATATCCAAAGGGATAAGGCCATATCCCAAAGGGATGGAGCAATGCCTGGAGCTGCCAAATCCATAAATGCCCAATTTATAAAATCCTGGAATGGTTTGGATTGGGAAGGGACCTTAAATCCCATTCCCATTCCCATTCCCATTCCCATTCCCATTCCCATTCCCATGGGCAATTACCCTTCCCGTTATTCCAGGGGGCTCCAACCTGGCCTTGGGCGCTCCCAGGGATCCAGGGGCAGCCACGGCTGCTCTGGGAATTCCTTCCCAAAATCCCATCTAAATGCTCCCTTCCCAGCTCCAAACCTTTCCCTCCTTCCATAAAAATTCATGACCGAACCCCAAAATTGAGGAATTTCACAGTTTTTAAACCCAAAACCAGTTCGGAGAAGCCTCCCAGAGTCCAGGACAATTGGGAAGTGTCTCCCGAGGAATCCTGAGCATTCCAAGATTCCTCGGGACTTCCCAGGTTCCGGCTCTGTGCAAACATTTGCTCCGGAATGTCTCCATAGGGAAAATCCTCCGGAGCTCACGGCTCATTGAGTAAAGTCATTCCCAACCCTCCGAGGGAAACTGGGAACGTTCTCGGATTCCCAGGAGGAATCAGAGCGTGGATAAAACCTGGTCGGAATTAAACCCGACGGATTTTCCCCAATCCAAACTCCTCCGCCTCCAAAATTCCCAGGGTTTTTTGTGAGTGTCATCCCAAATCCGATCCACTCCCATGAAAACCTGGATTTAATAAAGCCGAGAATTCAGGAGGGTGGGAAAAGCCGTGGGAATGGGAAGGATATTCCCAAATCCAGACAGAATTCCATTTGGGAATTCTCAAATGTTCCTGCTTTTCCCACACGGATGTGGGAATTCCAGAATCCGGACTGTGGAAATTCTGGAATTCAGATCTTCCTGAGTCGGAAGCGACGGTTTGAACTCTGAGGCGAATCCATATCCATGGAAAAATGGGAATATTTTTGTGCCTCCCTTTTTGGAGGGAAAAATTTCCCCTTTGACTAAATCAAAACAGGAAAAAAAAGGGAAAATTTTCCAGAGAAATCCCACAGGAAATCACAGCCCTGCTCCACGTCCATCCCAAAAAACTCATCCTGATGCTGCCCCTACAAAGGAAAGATCCCAAAATCCTGGGATCCGCCTGTTTTTCCTGGTAAAATTCCCATCAACTTCCACCCAGAGCGAACAAATCCCTGGATTTGCTGGGTTTTGGGATCCTTAGGAATTTAAGACCTCGTTGGAATGAAACTCCTCTCTGCTCCAGCTTTTTTCCCTGTTTTTTTTTTTTTGGATGAGGTTTCCCTGGATTCCCATCCCATTCTCCCACCCTTCCATCAATCCCGGCATTTCCTCCATGCCTGGAAAATTCCAGAACTGCAAATCCTGGGAATGTCTCTGCCTTTGGGAGCTGCTAAAAATTCCCCCCCCGCCCCCCGGGATCCAGGAGAGCAAATTCCTGCTTGGAAAAGCTCCATAAAAACCAGGGAAAAACCTTGGATTCCGGCATTTTTCCCATCACAATCAATCCCAAAGAAATCAATCTGGAGATATCCAGGAAATATATGGAATTTCAGGAATGTTATCAGGATTTTCACATTTAGTGGGAATGGATGAAGCACTAAAAATCAAAATTATGGGATGGACGGAAAACCAACGGATTCTAGGATTATCTTTGGCCTTCTCCAGCAGATAAAATTCCAAGAAACACCAAGAAATATTCCAGAAACATTCCAGAATTCCAAGAAAAATCAGCAACTCACCCTCATCCTGGAATTCTGCTGGGAACGGGGCCTCGGAAATCCAGGAAGAGCCCAAATTCCATCTGGGATTTTCATCGGAGCTGTCCTGTCCATCCTGCTCATCCTCTCCTGGATGGGAGAGACAAGGAGGGGCTGATTTTTTGGGAATGGGATTTGGGATTTAGGAGTTCCTAATCCCAAATATCCCTGCTCACTTGATGATCCCGCTTCCTTCCGGTTCCCTAAAAAATCCAGACCCGTTTTTGTGGGATTTGAGGGGTTTTAGGGCAAATCCATCACTCAGGGCCAAGGCAGAGAATTCCAGCTAAAAAACACCAGGAAAAACTTGGGAATGCCAATCCTGAGGGCCAAAATTCCAGAGGCAAATCCAATTTATTGTCCCTGCCCCTCAATCCATGATCCCTGTGGAAATTGTAGAGGAATTTCCTGGGATTTTATGGAAAAAAAATGTTTGGAAATCTTTCAGGAAAAGAGGGATAAAGGATAAAACTCTGGATTTCCTGTACAAATTTACAGGGATAGGGATAAAAATGTGGATTTCCTGCAGAAATTAATAGGGATAGGGATAAAACCATGGATTCTCCACACAAATTAGCAGGGGTAGGGATAAAACATGGATTTCCTGCACAAATTTTCCAGGATAGGGATAAAACCCTGGATCCCCTCCAAACAAACGACGGAAGCCGGGTGTGGAAAGGAGCTTTCCGCTCCTGAAATTAACGCTCTGTTGACTTTTCCAGGGAAATCTCCACCCGCCCTGGGATTTTCTGGAGTGGCCGCCGAGCGCCAGGTGCCGAGATCGGCTTCGGGATCCGAACCCGGGGCCCACAAAAGATTTTTAATCCAATATTTGCTCCGAGATAAAAGATTTTTAACCCAATATTTGCTCCGATAAAAGAGATTTTTAATCCGATGTTTGCTCCGAGCGAAGCCGGAGGGGCCGGGGCTGATAAGGGAGCAGGGGCAGCTGCTCCTCACTCAGCACCCTCCAAACAGCTCCCAAAAGGAATTCCCAGCTGCTCCTTCGTCTTTTCCCAGCCCTAATTCCTGCTTTTCTCCTGGCAAACATTGGGAGAGAGCCCAGGAAACACCAGGATCAAGGCCTAGCAGGGAAAAGGCCGAAGTTTTCCTTTTATCCCAAAAAAATAAACAGGAGGTGGTGGGAAGTTCCAGCTGGAATTCCCGACGAGATATTTGGGATTTAGGATTTGGCCCAGAAAACACCGGGAGAGAGCCTGGAAAACACCAAGAGAGAGCCCAGTTTCTGATCAAGGCCCAGCGGAGAAAGCCCAAAGTTTTCCCTTTATCCCAAAAAAAAAAGTGGGAGATGGCGGGAAGTTCCAGCTGGAATTAGGGATTAAAAATGAAATGTTTGGGGTTAAAATGGAAAATTTGGGGTTAAAATAGAAAAAAATTTGGGGTAAGAATAAATAATTGGGGGTAAAAAATCTGCTGCCAGAGGGAAACTGGGAATTCACAGAATTCCCAGCACCTGGAGCATCATCCCGGCGCTGGCAATGCCAAAATCCTTCCCACAATTCCATAAAAAGAAGATTTCCTTGGAATTTTGCGTTTATTCCAGCCCCGGGCAGAGGTAACAGGTGGCTGCCTCTAACGAGATCCAGGTGTGGGATTATTGGGATAACGAGCCGCCTGTTCCCGCTTTTCCAGAGGCTCCGGCACCTCGGAGGAACAGGAAAGACATTCCAACCGGGAAAATTCCCTGCAGGATCAGGGCCGTTCCCTGAATCGACCACGGATCCGGCAGGAAAATTCCCAACTACGGAATATCCGAGCCCGTTATCGCCGTGAATTGGGGTTTTTATCCCAAGAAATTCCCAAGATTCCATAATCCAGCCAAAGGCAGCTCGGCTAGAAAATGATCCAACATGGATAATTCCCATTTTTAGGGATTGTTCCGAGTGCAGCTGCTCCACACAAATCCATGGAAACGGAGCTGCTTTCCTTTAGAGCCAGGAATATTCCTGAATATTCCTTCAGGAATGACCCAAAACTCCACAGACCCCGCTCCTTAAAAACCCGATCCCGCTGTTTTTCTGTTTGGATTCGCATCCCGAGGATTTCTTTTAATCCACTTTTTTTTTTTTTTCCATAAAGTTTATGGAGCAGGGAGGAGTCCAAGCAGGAAAAACAATTCCCAGCTTGTCAGGAAAAACTCATTAACTCTTAATGAAAACACCGGGAATAAAATCCAAACAGCACAAAACCCTGGAAAAGAATTATCCCACACCTGACATGGAGCTGCTCCGTCAAATCCGGGGCAAAATTCCCTAATTCCCGATGTTTGGGGCATGGAAAAGCAGGATTGGGTCTAAAGGGGGGTTTAAACCTCATCCAGGAGCTCCGTTTGCTGTTCCAAGGCAGGAATAAAACCTGGATTTCTCCCTGGAAAAATGGGATTATCCCATCCTGGAGCTGGCTGGAATTCCCTGCAGCAGCAGGAAGAGGAGCTGGAAGGTTTTCTATGGAATTAAGAGATGCTGGGATTTACATGGAGCAAATTCCAGGGGGAATTGAGGTGTCCCTGGTCGGATTCCCGGCTGGAATGGGAAGAATTCCAGAGGTTTTGGTCCCATTGGTGACTCCAGGGCCCTGCAGGAGCTGGGAATGTTCCATATTCCCAGGCAGGGAAAAACCTCTGGCACAGCCCCGGGGCTGGAGGAGGGAAAAATGCCAAGAGGAGAGGGAAAAGATCGGGATTTGGAGATGGAAAAGATTGAGACTGGGAGAAGGAAAAGACTGGGATTGGGAGAAGGAAAAGGTCTTGAGTTGGAGAAGGAGAAGATCTGGATTTGGAGACGGAAAAGAATCGGAGTTGGAGAAGGAAAAGATTGGGATTGGGAGAAGGAAAAGATCCAGATTTGGAGAAGGAAAAAGGTTTGGGAAGCCAAAATAAAAACTCTGCTCCGTGCTCTGCCTGAATTCCAGGGATAAATCCCAGGAAAACCTCGATCCTGGTTTTCCTGGGCAGTGGGGAAAAGCAGGAAAGGGAAAATTCCCCTCTTCCCAAACTCAACCCTCCCTTAAAACCCCAAAAATCCCTAAAACTTAAAATTTTTTTTAATAGAATTTTTTCTCTCTTTCAACCGCAGCTGCTTTCCATGGAGGAAAAAAAAAAAATCTGGGAATTAATGATTCCCAGCAAAGCCAGGAAAAAAAAACAATTTCCATGGATGACAGGACAGTGTGGCAGGGAAAAAAACCCCTTCATTTCCCGCTGTTTTTTTATGGGAATTGCAATTAAATTTCCTTGGCTTTATCAGGTACCCAGAGCTTCATTAAACATCTCTTAAAGCCCGAGAAAAATCAATCCCAGTTGGAATTTGATGAGGAGCGGAAGCAAAATCCCCAATTCCCGTTAAAATCCCGGGAAAATAAACACAAACCGAGCAAAATTCCTCCTCAAATCCCGCCTGGCTCCCTTAATATCCCTGGATTTTTGGGAATGTATTTCCCAGAGCTGATAAAAAGGATTGTTGATTGTTGCTCCAGGAATTGCTTGGAATTGTGGAAAAATCCATGGAAAAAGCTGCAGGAAAAGTGGGAATGGGTGAGATCGGAGCTGCCGGGATGGGGTTAAAGCTCCGTTTTTAGAAATCCGGGATATTATCCAACATGTGGATGGGAATTAAGGAAGTTCCCGTTTTTCTAGAGCCTTCAAGGCTCCAGAGTTTGGAATTTCCCTGGGATAAACTCAGGGAGAGCTGAGGGTTTGGTGGGTGCAGCTTTTCCATCAGGATCATTGATTTTCTTGGAGTTCCAGCACCTGGATAATTCCATATTTCCCTAAAATTCCAAGTTTTCTATTTATTGACGTCCTAGAAGTGTCAATGCCTTAAAAATTTGCCTTCAAATCCTATTTTTTTTGGCCTCAAAATCCTATTTTTGCCTTAAAATCCTAATTTTTCACCTTCAAATCCTGGTTTTCTATTCCATCCATCCATCCATCCATCCATCCATCCATCCATCCATCCGTCCGTCCGTCCGTCCGTCCGTCCGTCCATCCATCCATCCATCCATCCGTCCATCCGTCCATCCCCAGGTTATCCCAAGAGTTATCCCAAAAAACTCCTACACAGAGATCCCAAATCGCTCCGCCACCGTTTTTTGGGATGCGATCCCACTCAGAAATCCCAGAAATTCCTCCCCTCCCCCATGCACAAGGACCCAATTTCTCTCCCCTTCCCAAAAATCCCCCCCGAGCCAGGAATTCGCTCCAAACCTCATTTTCTCCCCCTCATTCCTGACTTTTTTCCTTAATTACGCACGATAAAGGAAATTAACGGCGCATGGAAAACTAGGGACAGCGGGAAAAGGGAAAATCTTTGGGAATTTGAGGCCTGGATGGAGCTGGAGCTTGCAGTGATTCCCAGTGCCCAGCAGGTCGGGCTGCAAGGCAGCGGCAGCCGGGAATGTGCCGCTGGAATTCTGCAGCCTTCCCCTCCCCCGCTCATGGAAAAGCCATGAAATTTCTCGGGATTATCCAAAGGGGAGGATTAAAAGATGGATTTCGGGGGAAAACCGCTCGTGGAGGAGGGGGAATTATTAGAAATATCCCAAAATTCCCAATCTTGCAGCGAGGCTGAGTTTTGGGTGGAATAAACAGGAAAAACTGGGATTTTTGGGATTTTGAGAATAGGGAATTCGGCGACTCAGGGGTTAAATTATTCCCTGTTCAGGGCAGAGAAACTTCCTGGATAGGAAATCCAGGGAATAATCCAGGAATTATTAATCCCAGCCCTTTAAATGAGTTTATCCCAAGGTTTGTTTTTAAGGAGGGAAAATTCCCAGTGGGAGAATCCCAAACTCTGCTCAGAGCCCAGGGGTGGCACTCCAGGAGATTTCACCTTGGAATTCTCCGCTTGGAATTCTCAACCTGGAATTCTCAGCTTGGAGTTCTCAACTTGGAGTTCTCGACTTGGAGCTCTCAAGTGGGAATTTTCAACTCGGAGTTCTCTGCTTGGAATTCTCCTTTTGGAACCAGAGCTCGTTCTCCTGCATCCCAATGATTCAGCAGATCCCGAAATCCCCCAAATCCATAAAACCCAGCAGCTCCCATCTTCCTTCTGTGTTTTCCAATCTCCTCGGGTCAACTCTGGCCACTTTTCCCTCCTTTTTCCTCATTTTTCCCTCCTTTTCCCTCCTTTTTTCCTCTTTTTCTTCCTTTTCCTCCTTTTCCCCACCCTATCCCTGCCTTTCCCTGGCATTTCCTCCCCCTCCTCCCAACCCTTGGCATTTTTCCAGCGGGAATTCTGCCTCTGGATGGGGCAGCGGCTCCAAGGAATCCAAGCCAGGCTCGGGATGAGCCTGAAACCCAGCCCGGCCCAGGATTCCCACGGGATATAAACAAGTAAACAAGATTTATCCTTTTTTTCCCCCTTTTTTCCCCTTTTTTATCCCTTTTTTTTGTGTGTGAAACACAAAACCAGCGCGCGGTCCATAAATTATTGGAGCTGAAAGAGGAGGAGGCAGAGGAGGATCCCAAATTCCGGTCCAGCTTTGAGGCACCAATTTTCCTAAAAAAACCCCAGCCAAAATCTCTGGGAAAACAGGCAAAAATTAATTAATTATTCTGGAGAATTCCTAGCAAAGCCAGGCAATAATTAATTAATAATTCTACAGAATTCCAAGTGAAGTTGGGCATTAATAAATTAATAATTCTATAGAATTCCAAGCTAAGCCAGGTAATAATTAATTAATAATTCTATATAATTCCAGGTGAAGCCTGCCATTAATTAATAAATAATTCAACAGAATTCCAAGTGAACCTGGTCACTAATTAATTAATAATTCTACAGAACTCCAAGTGAAGCCGGGCATTAATTAATCAATAATTATGCAAATAAAGAGAGATATAAAAATATCCCAGGAGCTCTGAGCGATGCCCGGGGAATTCCCGGGCTGAATCCTTTCCCAGGGAATGAGGGAAAGCGGGAGGAGCCGCTCGGAGCCCGCGCATTCCAAGGACGGGACACAAGGAGGCTGTCTTCCCCTTTTTTCCGGGAAAAGGGAAAATCGGGCGGGAATGCCGGGAATTCCGGGAATTCCAGGAGGGTGCGAGAGACGAATCTGCTGAGGCACCCCAAAAATGGACCCCAGAACCCCAAAATCCACTGAGACACCACAAAAATTGACCTCAGAATCCCAAAATCCACTGAGACCCCAAAAATGGATCCCAGAACTCCAAAATCCACTGAAACACCACAAAAATGGATCCTGGAGCCCCAAAATTCCCCCCAGAACAGCAGGAACTGGAACATGTCTGGACATAGCTGTGGGAAAAGCAGGAAATGACCCCAAAATTTGACCCAGGAACCCCAAAAATGGAACCAGGGACCCCAAAAACTGAAGAGAGGAGTTTGGGATGGAGCCCAGGTGGATTTTGGGATTGGGATTTAGGATGGAGCCGGACTCGAGGGCAGAGTTGTGGATTTGGGGCTGATCCAGAGAAGATTCCAGCAAAGAAATGCTGGGAAAAGGAGGGAAAACTCCAAATTCCAGGTTTGGAGAACCAGGAATGAGATCCAGGAATTTTGGATGCCAAGGGCGCAGAATTCCCACTCCTCACTGAGGTCCCATCTCCCCTTTCCCTACAGCCCCAAATTCCAGGGGCTAAACCTGGAATTTTACCCCTTTTCCCCTGTTTTTTTTGGGAATCAGGAGAGGCTCTTCCCACTGGGATAAAGCTCAGGTGAAGGAATCCATGGATATTCTCCTGCTCCAGCCCCAGGGAGGGAATTTTTGGATCATTTTCCTGTTTTTTGGGAAGCAGGAGGGGCTCTTCCCACCGGGAAGAAGCTCAGGTGAGGGAATCCATGAACATTCCCAGGGAGAGAATTTTTGGAACATTTTGCAACAATTCCCAAAGTCTTTTTCCCTAAAAAAACCTTCAGGACTTTCCTATTCCAAGAAAACACCAAAGTCCCCTCCTCAGGCAATTAAACCAAGCTAATAATTAAAATATTTAATTAATTAATAAATTCACATTTAACCCTTTCTTTCCCTGCCCAGAGCTGCAGATTCCAACGTTTTTCCTGAGGCTTTTCCCTCCTCCTCCTTCCCGGAGGGCTGGAATTCCACAGGGATTGGTGAGCTCTGACCTCGGCCAGGGAGGGGGGCATAGGAAGGTGCCAAAAACGACCAAAAAGGGCAAAATCGATCCCAGAAGTTACAAATCAGGAGGAGTTACACAGGAAACTGGGAAAAAAATGATTAATGAGGTTGAAATCTCCCCAGGATCCCAAGGAATGGATTTTCCTTCCGGTTTGGGAAGTTTGGAATTAAAGTTTTTTTAAAAAAATTAAAATTTTAGTTAAAAATGCTCCTCATCTCCATGAAATTCTGCCCCAGAAAGGAAGTTTGGATGTTGGCTGTGGGATAATCCAGGCAAAATGGGATTTGGTGTTAGCTGGGATTTCAATTCCATGAAAATTCTCATTTTGTTTTCTTTTCCCGTATTTTGACATCTCCAGGGCCAGATTTTGGCGTTTGGAAACGCCGGGAATTCCGTGCGCGGCGCCAGGCTGAAGAGTCAAACAAAACCTTCCAAATCTTGTCATTCTCGAAGGTTTTTTGGGCTTTTTTTTGCTTTTCCTGCTGCTTCCAAAACACTTCATAAATCCAAGCCGGGTTTGGGCGCCTGAAGCCGACTCGGCAAAGCCAGAGCTCTCCCGGCATGAGCCAAAAAGGGTTTTTTTATAAATAAAACTTCCTAAAATCACCCAGCACTCCATTAATTCCGGGACACTCGGCTTCAAAGGGAATCTTTGCAGAAAAAAGGGATTTTTTTGTGGGTTTCTTTTTTTTTTTTGCTGAATTAATGATTTGCTGCTTGTCAAATCAAAAATGTGGGAGCAGGGAGAGGGTTGGGGAAACGCGAGGTTCCGGCTCCTGTCCAACAACAGCTCCATGGATTTGGGATTTTAGAGGGGGAAAAAGGCTCCATAAATCTGTTTTTGGAGTTTTTTGGGATTCTGTTCCTGAAGGGATTGGACAGGGATGGACGTGGGACAACTCCAACAGGATCCCAGGAAAGACTTGGGGTTTTATTTTGAGCCAGAGTGAAAAAGGGGTTTGAGAAATGGGAAAAGGGAGATGAAATTATAGCAAAATATGATAAAAAATAATTTCACAAAAAAAAGAGACAAAAAAAGGAGGCAAAAATCACCTAAACAGGGCCTGGTACGAGATGAGGCCTACTGAGGCCCACTGAGGCCTACTGAGGCCTACTCCAACTTTCCACAGTTATTTAATCCTTTTAATTAACAAGGCTCCCAATTTTTAAATCACAACTCATCCTTCCCTTCTCCACAATTCTATTGATTGCTCCAAGAGGTCGGAATTTTCCAGGGTTAAGGAACGGAGCTGGGATAAGCAGGAGCTTTGGATCCAAGCCCTGGAAGCCCCTGCAGACGCACAATTTTGAAGCTTAATTTTCCCAGATTTCATAAAAAAGGAAGCTCCGTCCTCTCTCTCCTGAATGTTTTGACTACTTATGAATATTTTAAGGAATTCTGCTGTTCAGCAGTTCAGGGGAAACCATTTGGGATGGATTTTGGACGGCAGAAGGAGCACGCTGTCATCAGCTCCGCGGAAATAAATCCGGCTTTATTCATCTACTCGGGGTTTTTTCCTACAGAAAAACAGTGAAAATCAGCGTATCCAGCAGGGAATTTTAGTGGGAATGGATCCTTGGAGTTCTCCAAGCACAGCTGTGCTCAGGGAGCGCCTGCCCAGGTGTCCCACAGGAAAATGGGGATGGAGAATTCCATGTTGGGATGGGAGGGCAGAGCCGCGTTTTCTGTCTCTGAGTGCCAAAAAATTAGGGAATCGTGGAATGGGTTGGGTTGGAAGGAGCTTAAAGGCACCATCCATGATCCCGAGGGGCTCCAAAATCCTGGGGAGGCGCCGACGGAGCCGGAATCAACCCAAAACCGTTGATTCCAGCTGAATTCTGGGACCACGGGAGGTTTTACACCTTCGGGATTGGGGCTGGGATCACTGGGACACGACACTGGCATTGAGTGGGAATTTCCATTCCAGCAGCGCCATTTTCCCTCAGGAATTCCCATTCCAGCAATGCCTGTTCCCCTCAGGAATTCCCATTCTGGCCATGCCATTTTCCCTCAGGAATTCCCATCCCTCTCTCCCAGTTTCCCTCAGGAATTCCCACTCCAGCAATGCCAAATTCCCACTCCAGCCATTCCAAACTTCCACCTCTGACCCATAGTTCCCGTTTATCCCCATAGACATCTTTTCCCACTTTACCCCTGCCTTTTCCCTTGCTTTTTCCAGTGCCTGTCTCTCCATCCCCTTCCCAAACTCCCATCCCTCTCTTCCAGAGGGAATCTGAAGCCAGGAATTCCCAGTGGGAATCCGAAGCCAGGAACTCCTTTCCAAATCCCTGCCCAGTTCCACATCCCGATTTTCCCACTTTTCCCTCGGCTTCCCACTCCATAAAAAGAACATTCCAAGGAACAAAGCCTCCCTCCTCCTCCAGCCTTGAAATTCCAGGAACTTTCCCGATTTAAAAACCTCATTTGGAGCCTTTTATGTGCTTGGATCTTCCCTCCTTCCCAATTTTTTTTTAATTTTCCACCCAGCTGTCCCTTGGATTTTTCCAAATGGTGCCAGATGTTGGATTCATCGGGAAAACAATGCCTGGGAAGCAATTAAAGCTCCGAGGCTCAGATTAAAATGGGATAACGTCGCTCCCGGTGGGAATTGCGAGGCTGCTGCATCCCTGGAATTTCCAGGCCGGGCTGGAAGCGAGACCTGAGCGAAGAGGGAAGGCCTTGGAATTTGTTCCTGGAGAAAAGAAGGACTGGGGGAGTTGGAACGTCGGGAAAGGGGATTTATCCCTGGAAAAAAAGGATTGCAGGAGTTGGAACACCAGGAAGGGAATTTATTCCCAAAGGAAAAGGAGTGGAGGGTTTGGAACACCAGGAAAGGGACTTATTCCTGGAAAAAAAGGATTGAAGGAGTTGGAATGCCCAGAAGGGAATTTATTCCCAGAGGAAAAGAAGGATTGAAGGAGTCGGAATGCTGGAAAGGGGATTTATTCCCAAAAGAAAAGGTTTAGAGGAGTTGGGACACCAGGAAGGGGATTTATTCCTGGAATAAAGGATTGGAGGATTTGGAATGTTGGGAAGGGATTTTATTCCAGGAGCTCCCACCTTGGTGGAACTCCAGGAGATCCCTATGGATCACAACCATTTTTAAGGAAAAAGGACAAATCCCCCAATTCCTGTGTGGTTCCCAATGCTCAGAATCGGGAATTCCATCCATGATCCAGCACAACTCCCAGCATTCCCACATCCATCAATCCCAGAGATCTGGAATTCCCTCCTTGCACCCTCAGGAATCCTGGGAAGTTCAAATCCTCGCTCCCAATGAGGAGCAAAGTCAAAATTTCCCAGATTTTTAACAAGGAATGGCCATTCCCAGAAATTTCCCAGCCTGATCCTGGTCTCTGCTCCCATTCCAGGTCACGCCGGAATCTTCGCTCCTAATCAATTCCCTATGGGAATCCACTGTCCTGTCCAAACTTCCCAAACTTTTCCAAATTCCTGGAGGCGGGAATTTTCCAGGGGAAACTTCCCAGACCAGGAATCGTTGCCAGAGCCACAGAAATTGTGGGATTTGTTCTCCGGGATGAGATTCCTGCTGTGGAATTTTCCCACCCCACACATCCCTAAATTCCCTTTAAATTCTTCTCCCTGGGAATTTGGCACCAGGAATGATTCCCAATCCAATCCTTCCCAGCCGGACTTACCTCGGGATGGGAATTCCAGGTGGTACCTGAAAAACCAAACGGAACAAGAGCTGTAAAATCCCGGATTTTCCTCAAGGATTTTTCCAGCCCTGAGGAATCAGGGATGGATGGGAGAATCCAGGAACCCAGGGAATGTTTGGGGCAAGGAATTCCAAGAGGAATCAGGATGTGCCAGTCCTGGCTTGGGAAAAGCCAGGATAGTGGGAAGGGAGTGGATGGGATTTAAGGCCCTTCCCAACTATAATTCCATGGATTTCCATCCATTGGAACAGATCCTTCTCCAAACACAAAAATTCCTGTGACATTTTTCCCTCAAATCCTTCAAAGGCCACTTCCAACCCCAAAAATATTCCATGATTTTTGCTGAGCTCATTCCCAGCAGGCGGAGCCTGATCCAAGCTCTGCCCATTCCCTAAAAAAATTAGGATTTAATATAAAAAATTGGGATTCTTTTCTCTCTCCCACTCTGGGCAAATCTTGGGAGTCGTTTGAATCCGGGAACAGCACTGGGAATTTCAGGAATCGGGATTGGGAATAAAGCACAAAGTGCCCATTCCAAGATGTGCTCCAGTGGCAGGAATCCAACGTGGGAAAACCCAACGATTTCCTGGGAGCATCTGAGCTCCTGGCACAGAATAATTGGGAAAAAAACCCGGAATTCTGATGAAGAGCCTGGGATTTATCGGAGTTATTTCCTTTGGATGAAAAAAACACAGGAAAAATCTAAAATATTCACAGGGAGGAGAAATTTTCCTGGGATATTGGGTTGGGAAGAGCCTTTGGGAGGAAAAATTGGGAATTTCTTTGGGTGCTCTTGGGAGCGGTTCCTGAATTCCACAAGGAATTTTTTCTCCATCTCGTGGCTCCTCCATTTTATCCCCAAATCCCAAAAATCCAACCCTGCCTGAGGGCAGCTGGAAAAGCAGCTCGAGGTTTTATCTCCCTGTTTTTAAAATCCTTAAATCCCAACATTTCCATGGAATTATCCAACGCTGAAACAGAGAAATATCTGCTCTAAGAGACCCCTGCATTCCCCCAATCCCAAAAATCCAACATTCCCAAAAATCAGGAATTTTTTGGCCTCCTGGACAAAGAAAAGCAGCAAAAATCCCTTTTTTTTTTTTTTCATTTTTCCCAGGAATTTTTGCCTCTGGAGCCTTCCCTGGCCACGTTTTAGCGCCGACATTTCCTGAATGATTTTCTGTCACTCGCAATTCCCGCTCCGTGAAAGCACCGGGGCTTTGTTCCCGACCTCTGTCATTTTTAATCCCGGGAAATGGCCTAAAAAAAAACGGGAAAATTGAGTTCCGTTCCCTCCCAGAGCAGCTCCAGGAAGGCAGA
>VZRX01011143.1:0-25482 GCA_013398075.1 Notiomystis cincta
CTGGATGTCTCAATGTGTGAAGGGCATCAAACTACCAGAGTGTGCAGAGGAGCTCTTGAGGGCAGGACTCAGGAGGAGTGGCTGAGGTCCCTTGGCTTGTTGAGCCTACAGAAGGCTGAGGGGTGGCCCCATGACAGTCTGCAGCCTTGTGCAGGCAGGCAGCAGAGGGGGAGATGCTGACCCCTGCCCTGACCATGGGCAGGACACAAGGGAACAGAAGGACACTGGGTCAGGGAAGCTCAGACGGGACATTCAGAAAAGGTTCTTCACCGGGAGACTGGCCAGTCACTGGATCAGGCTCCCCAGGGAAATGGTCACAGCACACTTCTGCTGCAGTTCAAGGGGCATTGCAATGTTCCTCTTTCTTAGCCATGTGATTTAATTTTAGGCTTTCAGGGAGTTGGAGTCAAGGATCCTTATGGTTCCCTTCCAACTTGAGACATTCTATGATTCTAAGATTTACTCGATTCTTTATTAAATGGCATTTTTCTGTAGTTTGTTTGTGAGAAAGTAGATAGTCATACCTCATTTAAAAAAAAATCTTCAGTACAGAGAACACATCTATGAAACGATGAATGATTACTTCCAGAAACACATGCTCTACGTATTTTCAAAAATGTTAATAGGAGGAGTTTGGTAACAGCTTTTTTCAAATAGGGCTTTAAAATTACCATTTTAAAATGTCTTACTGACACCCAAAACCCAGCAATAATATATAAATGAGAAGTTTAAAAATAAATTTTAATGGGTCAATGCCAACTGTCAAGCTGCTAAACTGCAGATTCAGAATGACCAAACACATCACAAAGTATTACAATGGTGTAGCATTATGCATTCATCTGATAGCTCATTTATCTAATTTAATTCCAACAGGCAGACAGCTATTTAACCATCAAAATACACATCCCTACTTCCTTATCTTCTTTGCTATTTTAGGCTTTTACAGACTTTATTTTGAACAGGTAAAAGCCAACATCTTTGATTCTTTTCCGTGTTATAAAAAAATAGAGATTTGCTAGAAGTTGCTTGTGTTTTTTTCTATCATCACTTGAATCCAGATGTACTGCATCCCAGCTAAGTGCTCTAATCAGTTTGCCTCCCTTTCTCAATTTCTTCTCTTGCTGTTGATCAACTTCACATAAATTAAATTCTCATTAGACCATGCATCTAAGATTAATTTTATTTCTCTCTCTATGGTTGTCAAAGGGCACTTCAAATAATTTGGATTGCTCTCTAAGTAGAATGTTGGGGGGGGGGTTGGTTAAAATTTCAAAAATTATTGTGGTTTAGCAAAACAGAATCTATTTTGCATATATCAAATAATCATATGTCTCACATGAAGCTAATAGTATGTACAAAATAGAAACACATAAATTGTTGCAATTTGTTTAGGGACCTGTGGACAACCATTCCAGCTGCAGCACTACTTTGAACATTTTAGCTTTGAGATTCTAGTGAGCTTGATCTAAGTAGACCCCAGTGGGGTCATTCCACAGTTATGGGCCCTGAGAATACTGAACTCAGATGGGTAATCCTGCACAAGCTGCTTTTATTTTGAAAACATTTTGCTTTATTTAGTAACCTTTAATTATTTATTCTATCATATCAGTTTGTTATATTATAAAGAACTATTTCCTCTCCATCCACTGTGGACAGGATATCTGATCTATTAGTCAAAAAAGTTACATACTTAAAATAATACAAAAAGAGTAATGGACTAATTATTTGCTACCCTGGCAGAAAAGTTCATTTATTAATTGGTAGTTTGTACTTGGGCAAACTAAAAACCCCAACTCTAATACATCTTTTATGCAAAAAGTTGGTTTTAAGAGGAGAGAGTTAAGAAGTTCAAAAATTAATCAGCAGTAATCTCATATGCTCTCATCTAAAAAATAAAATATCAGTCTTCAGGTTATCTTGTAAATATTATCTTCTTTTTCAGTTAAGTATCCTAAACTCTTTTCCAGTAATATGATTATCCTTCACTTGAGAATATTTTTTTTAAGCTGATAATGATCACTGAAAATAACAATCTACAACAAATGAACATTATACTCCTAATTTTAAAGCAAAAAGAGAAAAGGCTGAATCCTTTGAGACCGAATTAATGATTGATGAAAATTTCACTTTTTATTTTAATAATTAGGAAATTTAATCCATTTATTCCCAGAACTCTATGGGCATTTATCAAATCCTTCATCTTTTTATGACTGCCTCTGAGGTTTGTTTTCCATTTTTAATAAATGAATCTTTTTCTGGTCTTAAGTTTGCTTGCATGCTTATGGCCAGGCTGAAGTTTTGTTTTCCATTCTTTGACTTTACTGTATCATTCTGGATACCTCTGCTGTGTTTCCATGTTGCTGGTCATCTCATTTTTTCACTTGTTCCCAGCTTCTAGGCCCCTTATTTCACAGATCAAGCTTTGATCTTTTCATTTTTTTATCAGGCCCCTTCCTACCTACTGACACATACTGGAACAAGAACATTTTGAAAATAAATACATGTTTGTATGTGTATATATAAAACCACTTGTATCTGGGTCCTTAAATCTGTTGGGTGGGATCTACTAGTCCTGCACTACTGTGTAAGAAATTACACAGTATCTGCTTTCCTAGCTGCTTTTCCTGAAACACTTCTCTGACTTCTAATTTGACTAGTTACAATGAGGGCTTTTTCCAAATTTCATCTCAATGGAAACACTGCACCAATTAGATTCTTCTGGCTGCACAGAAAACAATCTACTATGTCACTCTAAAAATTAGAGACTATAGGGAAAATATTATCATTTTATTATGTAATGTAACATTAATAAGTAAGATTATTGGAAAATGTTCTTTTTATTTTCCTTTTTAATTTTTTTCAATTGTAAATATGAATAAATATGCAATCAGGACATCTTTTTCTCCTCCTTAAACTTATAAAACAGTATTTGTCTAAACATCAGAGGCTGAGAAGAAATTATAACAGAGAATTGCTTGCTACCTCACAAGGTATGGATAGTAACAAAACCATCAATTTCTCCTTGCTATTTTTTTTCAAAAGCATCATGTCTGCTTCTCTCTATTCAGTTTATTTTACTCTAAGTGAATCACAGATTCTTTTTCCTTTCATCCTTTATCTAGGAGTACCTTTTCTGATTTTCAATACATATAAATATATGTGTGTGT
This sequence comes from Notiomystis cincta, assembly GCA_013398075.1. NCBI lineage: Eukaryota > Metazoa > Chordata > Aves > Passeriformes > Notiomystidae > Notiomystis > Notiomystis cincta. The sequence continues at coordinate 3,168 of VZRX01011143.1, forward strand.
GTGTGTGTGTGTGTACCATAATATTTCTACAATAATATTTCTTAAATCTGAAAGCTGATTAATTATTACTTGTTCCTTTTAGACTTTTCTGATATAGGATAATTTTTGCTTTATTGTCTTCTTTGTTTTCCCTCCAATAGATGGATGCGTTTTTAATGATAATATATTACATGTTCTTCCCTTCACAGCTATTTTTATTGTGAGAAAAAGCTTACCATTGTAATATCACTAATCCAATTTGTATTCCTAATGTTAGCTTCATAAAAATCTCGACTCATGCAACTATAATCAACTAGGGATTCTCAAAATTACTGAGAATTGAGAACCTAATTATACAAAGTTCATTTAGAAGTAGTCACATATCATAAATCAGCTATTAGTGGAACTACTGAAGAGAATGAAATTAACTTTCAAAATGTTTCAGACTTGTACTGCACAGTATTTCATCCTCAAGATAAAGAAGGCAAATGTTTTGGATGACACTATTATGGTAGTTGAGATTGAGACAACAAAGACCTTTTTAATTCTCAGGGGGAAAAAAAAACCCAAACATATTAACAGAATACCTCCTAACAGTGGGGCATTGATTATCTCTGAATATTTTTGTAAATCACCTGTACAATTTTTTTGCAGAAACTCATGGTAAACTTCCTTGCTTTCTTATAATAGTTGAAAAGGCTATAGTTGCTCTTATTTACCTTGTGGAAAACAAGGTTTTAATAATTACCTCATCCTTCAAGATTTACCTTTGAAATTTTCTCAGGGGATTGTTTTCTATTTGGGGGATTCAGGTATTTTTAGTGAAAAAAGGAGAAAAAAAAAAGTCTTGACAGTAAAATTCTCTAAACTTTCTAAAAATGGGATTGACTCATTTGATTTCTGTTCAGAGTTCATTCTAAGCCATCAATGAGCCTTCAGCATAGTCCAGCTCCATCACTCTCACTATGGCTGTACTTTAAAAAGAGAATTTCTGAAACTGAGCAGCTACCAGGGAAACAAAATGGCAAAAACAAGAGTCAATGCTGTCTACATCTTCCTGGAGACTTAGTAATCCATGAGGAATTCTTCTAGCAAAACCAGCAGTTATATAGTTAGACAATGTATAAATTATGGGCCACCAGCATCTTAATGTTTCTGGAATTTTTAAGCAACAAAACTGCAGAAAGTAGCGATTTTTCAGCATCAGTAAACTAGGGAAACATACTACAGAGAACAAGACTGTTATGATTTTTTAGTATATAAGCCTCAGAGCTTTATTTAACTCTGTTATATTATCTTGCATGTGTGCCATGAAATTAGTTTATGATGACAAGAAAGAAGAATACCATCTGGAAACAGAACTGTAACAAAAGATGCTTTCATGGAAAAGATCAAGTTTCTTAGAGGAACAATAGGGGAACATGTCTTGCTTGAAGTCATAGTGAATGGAAAGGGCTACCTCATGGCATATGTTCCAGACTGATAAAATGAAATAAAATAAGGAATGTCTAAAATCTCTCATCAAATCCACATTCCACATGAATTCTAAAAAAATCACTGAGGCAATGGCACAGCTCACATAAATCATTAACTATTAAATAACTTTCCTGTTATGAGCCTCATTTCCTCTTAGAAATGTACACAGAATTGCTTGGATTTCATGTAAGTTCTGCAGGTGGTTTAGGACCACATTTGATTTTTTATTAAAAGGTTAAATTCACAGAATTACAAATTATTGACAGAATTTCAGTCCTGTTAAAGGTATTTGTATGCAGTCAAACAGTGCCAAAACAGGCAGTAGCTGGAGAAATATAAGAAATATTTAGTAGACAATGTATATTTTTCCAACACTTGTTTTCTACCTCTTACTAAAAGGACAAAAAAGCCAAAACCAAACTTCTAAGATCAAACTCTGAATGGTTAAAATTTTTTTGGGTCTTTTTCTGTTTTGAAGCAGTAGTGAAAGAAATCTCCATTGAGAACTGATTGATATAAAATATAAAAACCAGACCTTGCCAAAACATTTGTTGGGCTTTTTGATTTTTAACACTTGCTTTTGTTTTGGAGCACAGAAATGTATAAAATATTTCTTCGTTGTGAGGAATTACATTGTAAGAGCCCTCAGTCACAAGTAACCACCACTGGATAAAACAACTGCTCTTTGCTGCTCACCCATAGGGGTATCAACAATACTGCCAAGGGAGTTTAGTAGTGGCAGTCAAGGCTGTCCACAGGGCATGAAGAGCACAGGAGACCAGAGGGGTTTGCCTTAAGGCAAGGGGAAAAGTTCAGGTAGGAGTGTCAGATTCCAGCAGAACAGCACTTTACTAAGCTGGGCAACAGGGCTTTGACCTCTTTGACCACAGGGTCCCCTTTGAGGAATGAGGACAGGAGGGGAAACGTAGGATCTGCCTGTAGGTTGGCTGAACAGGGCAAGAGTTCTGCTGACTAGTGAAAAACACTCTAAACTCAGTTTGTCATGGGCACTCACCAAAACCTAAAGGCAAATGGGAGAACAGGCCCAGGGGAGAAGACATGGGGACAAGGCAAAGAATGTTTCTCTCCCTCCCTCTCACAAAACAACATGAAGCCTTTTGAAGTGCCTGAATGCAAAAATGTGCTCCATGGGATGTACACTGGATAAACTAGAAAGGCATATACAGTCACAGAGCTGTGGTGTTATTGAGATCAGAGACTTAGTGGGACAGTTCACCTGACTGGAGGGATGAAATGGGTAGACACAGCCTCTTAGGAAATGCAGGAAAAAAAGGAGAGGCTGCACTTTACACAAAGTAGGATCTTGACTCAACAGAGCCCTCTCTGCTGCACTATAGGCAATGAGCTCTTGAGCCCTTGTGGGCTGGAATGAGAAGGGAAAGTCAAGAGGGAGGTCATTACAGTGAATATCTGCTACAGGCCAGCTAATTGAGCAGTGACCAAAACTGTTGCAGTACTAGAAGTTTCCCAGACACAAGGTCTGGTTATCATCAGAGACTTTAACCACCCCAGCATCTCTGGGGATGGCAGCATAGCAGAGGGCAAGCAATGCACTAGATATCTGATGTCACTTTTTTTTTAATGCAGGTACTTGACAAGCCAAGCTTGTGTAGGAGCAAAGAGCATTCAGATAAGTGATATTCAACAGCAGCTGTGGTCACAATAACCATTAGCTGAATATCCTGAGGGACATGAGAAAGGCAATTTATAGAATCAACTCCTTGGACTTCAGCTGAGCATATTTCAACTTATTTGTGAAGTACTAAACAGGATGTCATGGGCTGATGTCTTGAAGGGTAGGACTGCCATTGAGACAGGCAGTTATGGCAGGATTTAACAAGCTGGAAAAATAACAGAAATCTCATGAAATCCAAAACAGAAATGCCAAGTCCTATACCTGGAACAGGATCACCCCATGCAAAAATTATTTGCTAGGTGGTAGCTCTGCTAAAAGGATCTGAAGTCCTGGTGAAACACAAGTTGAATGTGTGGTGCACCTCTGCAGTACTGAAAGCTTTCCTCATATGGGCTGCATGAGCCAGAGCACAGCCAGCAGCTAAAGACAGAGAATTCATCTGCTTGACACTTAGGAGCCCTCATCTAGAATGCTCTGTCCAACATAGGGTCTTCAGCACAACAGAGACACTGACAGGGACAGAATAAAACAAGCCCATAGGATGGCCACTGAAACTTCAAGATGCTGAAGAACAAATTGCATGAGACAAGAGGATGAAGGAAAAGGATTTTCTAGCCTGAACAAGTGGAATGTATGTGAAAATCTAACAGCACTGTTTAGTTTAGGAAAGAGCCAGAATGGAAAATGGAATCTTTACAGAGGCCCACAACAGGAGAAGAGGAAATAGACATAATCTGTAAAACTCTAATTTAAATTGGACATGAGAATGAGGGCAGCTGGGAAACACAACATGTTTCCAGAGAGATTTCAGAATGTTCATCCATGGAGATATTAAATTTTCTATTTGGCAAAACCCTGAGCAATCTGACACAACTTTGAAGTTATCCATGCTCTGAGCAGGAGGGAGACACAAAGGGACTGGACCATCCTTCACAGTTTACATTACTGAAGCTTTTTTCCTGGCTAGGTCCTTTAATAAAATTGATATAGCTATCCCCCATGTAAAAAGAAAGGATAAAAGGTAAGTAGATAATATCTATCTCTGAATGCAAACTCTGGAGTGTCACTGCTTGGGTTATCACAGTTTTAAATGGTGTTGATTTTTAGACAGTACATTAGTACACTTACATTTAGGGGAAAAAAAACAAACAATACCTCAAAATAAATCTATTTAATCTGCTGTTTGTATTTAAAAGATATTTCAAGTCTTCATTTTTTACCTCTGCAAAAAGGAACTGGAAAATCCCACGATGCACCATTCCCAGGACTCACAATACATGTCAACATGGCATGGCCTTCTAGGATGTAACCAGAGATACAGCTATATCGGATTTTATCTCCAATGTTGAATCTGGTTCCATGAAGTACTCCTTTAGGTATTTCTCCTGGGTTTCCACATGTATGACTAGGTAATACTGTCAAAAGAAAGAATGAAATGCATTATAGTTAAAATTTGCAGAATGAAATAATAATACTTGTCCAACAATTATAATTAACAATTTGGCTTTAGTTTTGGTTGGGGTTTTTTGGTTGGCTGGGTGATTGGTTGGTTGGTGGGTTTCTGGTTTTTTTGGGTTTTTCTAAAACATTATTTCTTATACAAATAAGGTGAAATTAGGTTATGGAATCTACTTGTGCAAAATATTTCCATTTGTAACAGATGTCATAATTTTCAAAACTAATTTCCAACTCAGTTCTTGATTTAATAGTCCTTCAATGAAGTTCTTTACAGATCTATTTTCAAGCAAAGTATCCTACATCACTTGCTGCTTTTCTCTGAATGGAGTGAAAGAACTTTTTATTTAATCCTACTTTGTAAATACTGCAAAGATATTCATACAAAATAATTAAGAGTGCAGGAAGTAGAAAGCCTTTTATGTACAGTTTTAATTTAGGTGGTGAAATAGCAGTTTAAAAGAATCCAATAATTAACTGTTGTCTGACAGTAAATTAAAGCCTCGAGTATATAAAAAAAGTTTGATTTTCTTCTTAGTTTCAAATTAGTTCAGGTTTTAGAAAATAAATTAAGTCAATATTAGTTGAAAGAAACAGGAAATATGAAGGGAACTAGGCAGTGACATTGGGAAAATATGGACATATTTTCTTTTTTTTTACTGCAGAAAATTACTGCGTTTTGTAAATATTAGCTATTTTAAAGAGGTTGTCTGAAAAACTTATCATTTTAAGGATGATACTCCTCCACCTACAAAAAAACCAAAAATGTGTTTAGAGGAGAAGGAAAATGGAATTGGTTTTGTTCTCAAACTTCTTTGAAAATTTTTAATGGCACATCTTTCCTGTCATTGAAGTAGTACAAATTAAAATTCTTTAATTTCCTTTAAAGAAGAAAAAATAAGTGCAGGGAGCTAAAATACATCATGAACAGAGCACAGAAGATAAACATGTTCATCAAAGAAATGGTGGTCTGAAAAAGTCACATATAATTCAGGTATAATTTCAGGAGCCACATATTTGATGCACAAATTCTTTCACCCCATACTTCTTTCTCTTTTCCCTTACTCTACCCATCTGCAGAATAAACATAACCTCTAACCTGCATGTTGAGGGGATTAATTACTCAATGCAAGCATATCCTCAGAATGTTGTAAAGTGTTGTATCAATATATCAATATTAATTATGCCCCATTATACCATGTAAGTTCAATTACTGAATGCACACCCTTAATTCATTACTCAGTTAGTCACAGTAGCATTTAAATGATACTAATTAGCTTAATTTACAAACCATGTTATATAAAAAAAAATTGAAAAGGTCAAGAAACATAAAGATAAAAAAAATTAGAAGAGAGAACACTTTCACTTACAACATCATTTTATGATAAAAATACCAAAATATTCTATAAATATTAGCAAGGAATCAAAAATCACCTAAGACTCTAACGAATCATGAATTAGACATTATGTTCTACTCATGTATTTAGATCAAAGTTTTCTTGAATTAAGGAAACTAAGTAAGGTTGTTGGTAAACAGCTATCAAAAGTAGAAGCAAACATTATGATACCTGACTTATTTTGTACAGTCTCAGCAGTCTTTACAGAGTAGGTATTTCTTTGGATGTGCTCAATCACATTGTTAAAAAAGCCACTGTTTGATTCACACATATGAGAAAGTATACATATAAAATAAAGTGATTACGTATAAAATACAGACACCAGAATAATTGGAATAAAATGAAGATACTGATTTGTATTCCAAAAAACTGAAAATAATGATCTATTACAAGTTACAGCATATATTGCTATATGTTATAACATGTTTTTAGCACTCCAGAAAATGCTGCTTCTCTCTTTTCAAACTTTCCCTTTTTTGCTGCCTTAGTCATAATAGGTTAACACAGGTATTTGTTCAATACAAGTCAAAAAAATAAAAATTTGTCACCTCCTTTGATACAAGAGAATACTTGGCTTTTCTTTAAAAATTTCTTTATATTATTTTCTAATTATAATATTTTTATAAAGAACTGCAAATCGAAGTAGTTTCCTGAAAAGATCTGATGCACACAGCAAAAATTGATACAATCCGAACGCCAGCTTTTATTTTTATGAGAGGGCGTTGTGTTAAAAAAAAAAAAAAACCACAAAAAAACACAAAAAACCCCACAAATTATTCAAAGCAACTATGAATTCTGATAAATTGCATTCCCAAGGAAACACATCACAGAAATTCTGTGTCTGCCACATGAATAATAACTGTCACTGGCTAACTGTTGAAATTGTATTGCAGCAAGTCAGACTTGTATCTCTGTAAAGTCTCCTACAGTATGATGTTGATCTGCATTTTCTTACCACCACCTCTGTCAAGAGCTGCAGAGGAAATGGTGCTTGGCATCCTAAAACTGACACACACTTTACCACAACCTCCTAAAACCCAGGAAAAAATGAGTGATCTGAGAATGACAGCCATACTCAATAATACATGTAATAGTTCACAGGACTTCACCACTTTTCAAGATCAAGCATTCAACTACATTATTTATGTGCTTTTCTGAAATTTTGACTGAAGTATATTGAGATAGACACAGAGTTTCATCTGCACAGACTTTACTGTTCCTAGTCCAGACCTAAGATGAATTAGCTTTTGAAGGTTCCTAACAGTGAACAAAATAGTTTAATCTTTGGATTATGAGAATTCTAGCTCACCAAAGCTATCATATGCATCCATCAAGCATTAAATTCATTGCCAAATTTTCAGTAAAAGACCTATATTTGTCTGTAGAGTTACTGAGGTCTACTGTCAATAAGACTGCAGTCACAGGCTCTTGATCCATTAAATAATTTGATGTTCTCTGTGTATTGAGAACTATTATAAACTATACTACACTGAAGCACTTTAGATAATGGATTTTTTATATAGAACTAACATTAGAGCGCTCTCACCATGCTTCATATCCTTTTTTTTTCACTCAAGCCCTTTCCAATTTTGAAAAAAAAAGTAATTACAGTGTTTGAAAAAGAATCTGTGTAGTCTTGGTATTCAGTCTTAGCAAAAATATGCACAGTGGGATAGCCAAGGATGTCTTTCTCCAATTTCCTCCTCAAGTGGAGTGTCTATCTTCACCATTCTGACAGACATAATAATCTGTATAGACTTCACTTCCTAGCACAGATCAATCTGTAGCACTGCTTATTAGTTAAGATTTATTAATGAAATTAAGCTAAAAGATAGACCTTCCTCTATCTTCCTGACCAGAAGATATGTTTAACAAATACACACGATCAAAATCCATAATGCAAAAAAAAAAAAAATCTAAAATGTAAAAGGTTTAACTTCCTATTGAAATTAACTATGCATGCTACATTTTTTTAAAAAAGCATTAAAAACATTATAATCTATATGCTAAAATATAATGCTAATATTTATTATCAGAAGCAAAAGGCTACAACACAGTAGGACTTTAAAAACAGTAGAAAAATGGCAGCTTAGTGATACGTAAATTTTCAATTAAAGGGTATTAAATAAACTCATATTTAACAAATTACTCAATCTTAGATGGCATGTATCAAATTATTTATTTATACAACCTTTTCAAGAGTCTTTCTAATGCTAAATTCTCTATATATTTGCAATACAGGCCACTTGAAAGAATATTGACATCACCTTAAACATAGTAATCCTTTGCTTTCACTTATGAAGAGTTTCCTTCTTTTTTTATATGTATTAAACTTCATCATCTACCTCTTTCTGTTTTATCATAGCAGAGAAACCACCTAAAATAAAATGGCAGTGGTTGATAATGAAAAAAAAACCAAATCAAAATAGAAATGGTAGCTGTCACTGTACTGAATAAACTTTTGAAGGATTATTTCACACAAGTTTTCTAATTATGGTGTCCACTCTAGAATGCAACGGTCTTTAAATATGCAATAAGCAATGCCTGAAGTTTTTCACGTGTTCACTTCAAAGCAGTGCCACTGCCACTGCCACTTCATGGCATCAGGACTGGCAGTGTAATGTCCTGCTTTGCTAAGATCTTTTTTTCTATGTTGGCTTGAGAATTTAAGTTAAGTAAAGATACTTTCTGATAAATCCTGAAGGATTTGCGGTCTCTGGCAGCCCAATTCCTATTAATTGTTACATGAATAAGACATCTGAATTTGAAACCAATTATAAAACTATGAAAATTAACTTCCTAACCATTGCTGAAGTTAGTATTCAGAGGTTCAATTTGACAACAATTTTCAGGAGAAATAACAGATTTCTTTTTTTTTTTTCCCTCAGATGTCACAATCATCAACTAGATTGCAAAGATCGCCTAGAGGCCTTAGCAGCAAAAAGCTCAAACTGCTTATGTCAGTTAAAATTATGTCAGTTTCACCCTTCTGTGAACCAATTGCTCAGCTTATGTAGGCCACACAGAGTACCTGGAACTTAACAGCAACAATTCAGAAAGCAGTTTTATACCAATTAGGAAAAATAGGAAGGGGAAACAAGAAAGAAAAGGAACTAAGTTAATGGTTTTCCTCCATTTATTTCAATACCTTTACATGACTCTACAAGGGTATATTATATTTGGGTTTTTTCCTGTTGTTACTGAAACAGCTGGAAAAGTTTTCCATGTTGCACTTATTTTTAGCCAAATGTAAACTTGCTGACTTTTTGCTGTTCCATAGCCCTTCTACTGCGGAGCTCTAAGTATTTTCTAACATAGCCTTAAATTGGCGGCCACAGGCAACACCACACACATAGGAAAAAGCCTAAGCTAGGATGAAGTGAGATGGTCCCTTGATATCAATGACAGCTCTGGAATTATACTTGAGAGGGACACCAGAAGCTCTGTGGAGAAAATCAGGGTCTGAGAAAATTTCAGGGCATATGTCAAGATGTAATTGGTGTGAGGCGCAGTCCATAATACCCTGTCCACATGGCTACAGTAAGAGTTGAATTTTGGCATTTCATGCATAAATAGAAGATACACATTCAACTGTATTTACAGTTACAGAAGAAGAAAATAGTATTTGAGGAAGGTAATTACTATACTCATAAAAACAGAACACAATAAGCTCACAAATAGGAGATAAAAAAAGCTAAATTTTCTTGTAAGAATGGCATTGAAACTTTTTTCTATACTCAAATTCAGAAAAACAGCTTCTTTCCAGAAGGAACTCAGGATAAAAATTAACAGCCTTTAAAAAAAGAAAAAGTGTCATACTGAACAAAAGAGGGACTTCAATACTTATGGATACATACACATAATAGTATTTAATAAATCTATTTTAGAAAAAAGATATAATGCTCTTTGTCTAAGGTGGAAGTAATAAAATTTCCCTTGAAAAATTAATTCTAAAGAATTCTGTAAAACTGTTCTTGCATTTACACCGAAAAAGAGACTACAAAATCAATATATTTGATTTTTCTTAAGTTTTATTGTCTTGCATTACGTTCCACTACAGTCAATTTTGACTCTTCTTTTTTAAATAATTCTAAATATTGACTCAATTGGAAAGTATATAATATTTCCATGTGGGTTTATTAAACAACTTTGTCCCTTCTATCTCCAGGCTCTATGTACAATGAATAGTTAAATGATCGACTAGCTCTGATTTCTATGTTAGCATGAACCACTGCAGGTGTATGTAAGTCATTTATGAGAGGGACAGCACCATGACAGAAATGGCACAGTGCAAAATTCACAAAATACTTTATTCTCAAGACCAACATGGTCTACAGACTTGCTTACGTGGAAATGGCAGGTTTTGGAAAGCAAAAGGGACAAAGAAGCCAGAGCACATTATCCATGCCATATCTGTTTAGGTTGTTGCGATCATGATGATGATGATGATGATTGTGATTATTATTATTATTATTAATATTAGTATTAATATTATTATTAATAATAGTAACAACAACAACAATAATGCACTTTAAAAGCTTTTTTTTTCATGTTTAAATGGAGCTTTGTGTATTTCACTTTGTCTTCATCACCTCTCACCTGCCAGTCACGAAAAAAAGTCAAGCTGCATCCCATCTTTAGCCGTCCCCGGAAGGGGACTTGCACACCTCAGTAAGACTCCCCTGAGCCTTCTCCTCTCCAGGCTGAACAATCTCAGCAGCCTCTTTCCTCAGGTGAGATGTGCCAAGCCCTTAACTGACTCTGTGGCCCTTTGCTGCACTGAGTTCAACATGTCCATATCTCTCTCTCGTACTGGGGCCCAGACCTGGACATACCACTCCAGGTGTGGCTTCACCAGTGCTGAGCAGGGAAGAATGAAGGTCAATGGTCTCCCTCAACCTGCTGCAGGACTCTGCCTAACACAACTCCAAACGCTCTTGGTCCTTGCCACAAGGACATATTGCCAATCCCTGGTGCTGCCCCAAGGTTCTTCTCTGCAGAGCTGGTCACCCCATTACTGCTGCCTGGGGCTTTCCATTCCCAGATGCAACACTTTGAATTTCTCTTCATTGAGCTTTATGAGATTTCTGGTTGCTTATTTCCAGATCCTTTGAAGATCCCTGTGAATGGCAGCGTAACCATGTGTTGTATCAGCTATTCTTCCAAGTTTTCTATCACCTGGAAGCTTGCTGAGCAATCACTCTGTTCTCCAGGCCATTAATGAAGACATTTAACACTCCTGGGCCTGTTTTGTACTCCAGCAGTGAGAGACCTCCAGCAAACTGAGTATCTTTTTCAGATCTTAACTTTCAGTTCAACATTAGACTGGAAGAGCCAACGTGGAGTCGCTAAGTGTAAATCATGCACAGAGTTTTCACCTTTATTCACTCTAAAATAAAATGAAGAAATTTTTCTCAGCTCCAGAGATACAAATAATTATGATCACAATCTACTACTAAAAGGGTAGTACCAAATTGTTTGTAATTTGCACATGTGCACATATACACACATACAAAGACACAACTAACCTGTGAAAGCTTTACTCTGCAAATTACCTAACATCAAATTTACATCCTTCTTAAAAACTATTTCATCAAGAATTAATGGATTTCATTAGGCTTACTCTAGGGGAAGAAAGAGTTCACTCATAGAAACAAAAACATACAAAGTGCAAGTTCATGGAATACCTGGTAATTAAGCCATATTTACACTACAATGAGTCAAATGCAATGTTCAAGGGTCTACATGGCACAGACATTTACCCATTGCAGCATTCAACATGGTTCTCTATTTATCTGGCAACCTTTTGTGCAGACTCTCCTTGTTGGGCCTACTTGCATTTTTTCCTTAAAATAATCCAAACAAAACAAAACCCCACAGTCTTATTGGCTGACAGAAATAAAGCTGTTATGTTTATTTTTGCTATCTTATTTTCATATAGACCCAGGATCAGAAGAAATGTCCTTTTTGTTACATGCTAATTTCTGTATTTGTGCACACATGAACCATTGCAATATTTGCTAGATAAAATGCTTAGATTGTATCACTTTTGAAAGCGACAGCTTTCTTGTTTTACAAGCATTTACCCAACTGTGCCTGTCCATCTCTAAGGATGTACAAAATTGTATTGGATTGAAAGCTATGAAAATCATTTAGGAGTATACAGCACCTTTAAAACTTTAATACATCTTTCACATTAAGATTGATATTTTAATTTTCTTTTGCAGGTAATAACCAAAGATTGATGGATCTTATTTTTAGTGTGTTTACTTTTATTATGTAATAAATGTCTTGCTGTTGGTTACAAGATCATAAAAGTCAATATCACACAAACAATGCCAGAAAACTCAACTGCAAAGGCAATCTGAAGTTAGAGCTAAAACTATTTCCTCAGACTTATTTTGCCTCAGATGTACTACACACTTTCCTAGGTGAACTGAGATCAGCACACAGTATTTCGAGTTTTTAGATCTCTCCTGAAAGAGGAGGAGAAGTGAAGCATGACAGTCCAGGCCAGGACTATGAAAAGTATCTGAGGCTGTGCAAAATTTATAAACTGAAACTTTGCAAGCAATCAGAAATCAAAAGTAAATAGTAATTTTCTTAAAAATATAAAAATAATGCCCTTCTATCACCTCTAAAATGTTCAGTGTATTTTATGGTCTGTCTTCCAGTTTATCGGTGCAATCATCAGAAGTATGTGCAGCATCTGCCCTTTGCATTCTGACTAAGACCTTCCAGCAAAGAAGGAACTCCTGTCTTCTCAACTTTCCTTCCACAGCATTAAACTTCCATACAGTCAACAAGAAAGTAATTGGAAGACTACCTCTAGTTCATCACCTCATGTATGATAACATAAGGAATCCAATAAAATATCTTTTTTAACCTGACCCCTTCTGAGGATCCCATTTGACAAAAGACCTACATTCATAAAAAACGAGTCCATCCTGTCCTTGAAAGGCCTGGAGACATGAGGGTAAAAAGAACAATATCTCTGTGTGTTAAAAGAGGTACTTATGAAGCAAAAAGCTAAATATGAGAAATAGTTATGACCTTATCTGAAGACCTGCATACAAATCTGATTACCCATGTACAAATTACAGTAATTGAATATGAAGCAAATGTAGATCAGGACTCCTTAAGTGATCAAGAGCTGGAGAGCTTTTAAAAGGATACTGGAAGGTTTTTACAGCCACAATCTGAGAAATTAAGATTAAAATGCAGTCACTATGAAGACACTGGAAGGCAAATACCAGGTCATAACAAATATTGTACCAGCTGAAAGCATGGCTAGGAAAAAAAAGGAGAACAAATCACAATTACAAGCAGGTTGAAAATGAGATGCATTCTTAGTGCAAAAATAAAATATTGGGTAGTTTCCATGCAGTCATATAGAGGGAGGAGAATGGAGGTGGTGTACCTAGTTTGAAGCTGACCTAAATTTATAAAATAATTTTAAATAACAGTTACTCCCTGTATATTAAGGAGCCTTATCAAGAAATAAAGAAGCTTTCTCATTTGACTGACATAACTGGAGACAAAAGTTCTAAAAGATCCGCTTGCAGATGTCCTATCCTGTCAGCTTGCCAACACACAGGTGTTTGGGTCTGACAACGGAGACGCTTAAAATTGAATTTGAAAGAGAATAAGGAAATTAATTGACATCTGATTTTGCATGGAAGGACATATTTAAAAATGAAAGACAGGAATGTACCAAGATTATCTTGGTACACTACTATGATGAAAGAAAATATATTGCAGAATCAAGATTTTTTATATTCTTGTTACTATTAAAAATGCAGTGCAGTTTGAAAAGATTTACATATATCTTATGCAAGTGTACATACATTTTACACATTTTTTTTTTCCTGGAATCTCTTGACACATGAATCTGTTTGACTCAGATTGAGAATTATGGTACAAAGACAAAAAAATAATGATCCTACTTAATGAGGACAAGAGAACAAGATACATACTATAAATGTACAGATGAATTGTGAATTAAAAATATGTTGGAAAGAGATTTCACAAGCAGATACTTCCTCTATTGCTCCCAACACTCTCTGCAATGATTGTTGCTACTAAACAAAATTACATTTTGAATTATTAAGACCTGCCATGCAAGGAAAGGACAGTAATTTTAAGAGAATAAGACATGAGCTTACTCTTATTTATGTTTGAAAGTTGCAATAACATTGTATACAAATCTTGTAGATACATTCCAAATAATGGTTGTTAAAAATAATAAAAAAAACTTCTATGTTTCATCAAAATACATTCAAGAAGAAAGAACAAAAATCTTTGAATTAGAGTAGATAAAGCTTGCTGAAAAATATCTAATCTCTTGTATTATTTGATAAATACAAACTGCGGGACTCCTATGTACCACATTTCTGTTCTCAAGTGTAACTACTTAGAGGTCAGGGAAAACCTCATAGGGCTGTGGGACAGGAAAGAAAGTAATGGTAGATTAAATTTGGAGAATATCAGCTTCAGTAATAGATACACTACTGATGATTTAATAGAGGCTTATCTTCAGCTAATGCCAGCTTGCCATCATATCTGCAGACTCTTATTACTAATTAAAGTAAGGCAAGAGTCTTTCAAAACCCACTTTTTTCTCTCTTTCTCTCTTTCTTTTCTTTGGCTTTCTTTCTTTCTTTCACCTTGCTTTACTGTTTATTCAGATTACAAAAAAGCCCCAGGAACAATCTGCCCCAGCACCAGGAATGCTCCCTGTTCTCCCTCTCTTCTGCCGCTGTGGTGGCTTTTAGCAAAGCTGGAATGTGGACTCTCTCAAGCTTTCCAGAACTATTCTCTTGTGCTTAACACTTTCATAAGTGGCACTCTATTGCCCCCAGAGACTTGAAACTTTATCTTGCTAACAGACAATCATGAGGCAAATTTTTAACAGGAATTCAATATGACATACAAGCTTCTTGTCTGTGCCTGTAATTGAAAAATGAAAGGAATTGGGACCTGTAGTTAAGCCCTGAAAATGTAGCACTGCAAATGTCATAGTCACTAACTTTTTCTTCACATTCCTTACTGATACAGTGTCAGGAAAAAAAAGACTCTGTCCTGTCCTTGTCCCTGGTCAATGCTAAGAATTGTCTTGCACACAGGTTAAAACCAGGAATCTCTATAGATGACAGCACTGCAGTTCTCAAGCCACTGGAGTCCATGTCCTCCCACTCCAGTTTCCTGAAGGAATGTTGATTGTCTTTTCCTTCTTCTAGTTTCTTCTTCTGTTGCTCTTAATAGAAATTCTTGTGATAACAGAAATTCAGCAGTGACTTTTTCAACTTTTTCTCCATTTGTTCTTACAAATGGCATCTGAGAGCTACGGGAGTTAGGAAGACTTTTGTCTGGTTAGCATTTGCAGGCTCATACTTCAACAAGGGTGACATGTAATATGTTCACCACACTGGCTCTATGGAAAAATAGCAATATATGGGCAGGAGAAGAATTTGCCATCTCAAAAGCTTCAGCTATAAAAGAATTATAAATAGCTTGCTACCTGGGAAGTCCCCAGGTAACAAACATTTCAATGTGCAGCACTTCGTGGACCTAAATGGAACTGCAAGTATTTTGCACTCCATAGCCACAGCCTGTGAAAAGTTAACATAATTTTGATGAAAATACCAATTTTAATGTGAGTTTAGAAATGTGAAAGCTTACAAGCTTTCATGATTTAGATGATTTCAGAGAGAAGAAAAGATTCCCAAATTAATGGGGTTTATATGTGTCTCACAGCATACAACACGTATTTTCTATTTAACCAGACAAGGTGAGGCAGTGAGTGCTTTTTAAAACAGGAAATTCTGTCACCAAACCTCTGTTTTAACATAACAACATGATTTTCTGTTGCTTTATCTTCAGTGCTGCCTTGCACTGGTCTCTTTTTTCTTACAGTGGCTTACACAAACAATCTATAAATAAATGAAAAGAACTGATTTGGCTTTGAAAAGAAAAAAAAAAAAAAAGAAAGAAAAACCCTCCAACACACACGATTGCATGTTTGGCAGGATGACTAAGCTGCAGTGGGTAACACCACTGAGATGCTCATTAGNCTTTGAAAAGAAAAAAAAAAAAAAAGAAAGAAAAACCCTCCAACACACACGATTGCATGTTTGGCAGGATGACTAAGCTGCAGTGGGTAACACCACTGAGATGCTCATTAGCTGCAGTGTGGGAATAAGAATGAAGAGCATCAAGAAGAAAAGAAGTTCAGAGAGCAAAAAGAAAAACATTATGAAGCCATAACCCAAAGTTTCTTAATGACACCTGCTTTCTATAAATTCCTTACATGGTAGGTAGAACAAATATCAGGTAAAAGGGGTCATGTGCAAATGAGAGGAGAAGGAGAAGCAAGAACAGAAAAAAGGTCAAAACCCTACATATGCAATTTCATGTTATTTTGTTCTTGGTACCCTAATTAATCAGAAAAAAGAGTATTTTAGGGAGTGAATAAACAAAATCTTAAATTGATTTTGATTTTGGTTTGGTTTGTTGGTTTGGAATTTTTGTTGTTTGTTTTATTTTTCCCTAAATTTTTCCTCAGAAAAATGAAGTAGCATCTTTAAAACTTTTGAAATCTCTGTCATGTAAGTACATATTTTAACATGTATTTATTAGGTGACAATATGTGATATTTCTAGAAATTATCTGTGGCCTGTCATGCAAATCCCTTCTAAAGTTTTTTGGGGGGGGATTGGGGACTTTTTTGTAGTCAGTTTTGTCATAAGAAATCTTAAAAGCTCCTTCAAAAGCCCTCAACCTTGACTCATGCCAGGCTGATGTGCCTATATCCATTATGTATGAGCACTCTGCTAAAAATCCTTCTGCACTGGTGGGACAAGGAAGCAGGAATCGAGAGAAAACAAGTTACTTAAATCCGCTGCAAACTTAAAATAAGTACTGTGGTGTTAAACGTGCTTCATTTTGTTTGCATTCCATATTAAAAGACAACAAGTGGCAAAGTTACATGATATTCCTTTAACTAAATACATAATCAGAAAAAGGAAATAAAAAATATTAAACCACAAATGTCATAGATTCAGTGAAAACCTTATGATGACCTATGGTTGTACCCAGGAGAAGAATGAGATTGCTAAACATGTTTCACAAAGTAATAACTTTACAAGGAACTGAAGAGTGGCAGGGAGTGGCCAGATTTCTCTAGACATTTCCTCTGAAACATTTGGTGTAAAATTCCCTTGAAATTTCTAAAGCACTTGGCTCCTAAGGCTTGAATTTGATTTGTGTTAGATCACAGTGATTCTTAATGAGCGAACATTTCCTAACCTGTAGTTAAAAATCACAACTTCCTTTTTTCTTTTTTTTAAAATTTTTTTAATCTTACTCTCAAACTCATTTTGCACAATTGGCTATTTGGAGTCCACACAAATAATGTTTTGCACTCGACTAAAGTCTACACTTGTCCAGTTTGTTAAATAATGGTCTAATCAAAACTTACTCTGTAGAGGACTAACTCTCAAGACTATCTGGATCTGGAGATGGCACTAGATTTCATCTATCTCTTCTTGTAAGATTCTAGTTGTAATTGACACTTACAGAGAGACACAATTAAAAAAATTTCCTTGCATTCTCCAATTTTGCCATTCTTTTGGGGCTCCAACACTACCAAAGTGGTAAAAAAAAGGAAACAAAAAGGAGGAAACTCACTAATTCTTTGTAATGTTTTTATGTACTATGACATTCTGTCCACTTTGGTTGTCATTGTATATTTTAACCATAAGCTCAAAACAGCACATAGAACACCAGAAGATATTTCCATACACCTCAGGCTTGTCATAATCTTGGCAGGAAAATTAGTTTTGTGGTTATTTAAACAATGAAGCCATCTGTGAGGCTGATGCCATATCAAAGGAAGTTTATGGCAACACTTGTTCAATGTGCGGCTAAAGAAAATTGTCTGCTATTATTTGTCTAAAAGATTATTTACTGGAAGCAAGGAAAGATAGTTTAATACTGAAATTGTCCCAGAGCTCATTAATTTCCTGTTTCTTTCTGTACTACAAATATGCGAGAGGGTAAGGCTGTTCTGTAAATCTTAAAAAAAAGAAAAAAAAAAAAAAACCAAAGCAAGCCTCTTCTACTCAAAACTCCAGAAGACTGTGTTTCACTGGAGATCGTGTTTCACTTCCAGACACTCCTCATACATGTGAGTCACTCGATCAGGATAAGGAGACATGATGACTACACTGTACACTAAAACTGAACGGAACTGAGGCCAGCTGGCACATTATTATTAAACTTTCTGAGCCTACAAAACAGGATGCTTGTGTCCAGATTGCCTGTTAGGAACAGTCACCAGGCTGTACCAACTTCTGATTCATTCCCAAGAGTTGTTCAGGAAAGTGTAAATTGGCCCAAACAAAACTCATGCTGTGATCCATCCAACAACAATAGGGATGGCTGTCAGTGCCTCTCCCACGTCCTGACAGGGGGTGTATTCTGCTGTAGACAAGGACACTGGGTCTGTATGGAATGCTCACTCACCCCAGACAAGGAAGAGAAAGAGTATCAGCAGCTATTGTGGTAGATGGAACTAAATTTTTGGATGGCTGTGTGGTCACTGTTGTATCCCTTTGCCATCTGTCAGAGAGCACTTTGCTCCTGTTTAGTGTATTGATAATTCAATGATACATCCCACAGTGAACAGAAAGAAGCACTAAGACCATCTTTCCCTTTATAATGATTACGCAGGGGAGAAATCATAAAATTATCTTTGCTGCCATCTTCGATGGAATGGGACAACCTTCCCACATATAACCAAGGAGCTTTTGGGGTTTGTTTTCAACGTATACCTATCCCTGCCTGCTTAAATATCCAAACAAGAGAAAATTAAAAAAAAAAGCTGAAAGTGTATCCCCACAGGATATGAAAGAAGGAAGCAAGGATAAAATCTGCACTGTACTGATAACAAGGATCATCTACGCAAATGCAAAAGACTTACATAGATCAAATAGGCTTTTTTTTTTCCCTAAGGCTTTCATATCACTCTGTTGCCTGGAGATGTTAACCTGTTGAATAGCTACCTAGGGCCTTTTATGGATTTCTGAGGGCTGAAAGGTACCAGGTCTTGCTGCACTGCCCCTCTAAGGTGTAGCCTGGCACATCAATTTGCTTCACATAAACCCTGGGAGAGAAAGTGATTTTATGTATCTCTCTGCTAATAGTAACCTATTAATTTTTCTCCTCAAAAAGCAGTTCTGTAATCTGCCAGCTGTTAAATGACAGAGAAGTGAAAGCTTTATATTCATTCAGTAATCACAGCAGCTCTTTTTTGCTAAACCAGTTTTCAATTTACAAAGAGCTTGTCAAGGTGATAGGTAACATCTCAAGAGACACACACGCTGTGCCTTCATCATTCACCTACATTTTTAATGTGGTTCCAAGGCTGGCTGTGAAATACCTCCCAACAATATAAAAAGTCTTTATGAAACCAACAAAATACTTCAAATTATTAAGTGCCACTTCAGTATCTCCAACATGCGGCATTTCTGGGTACTAAAAATCTTCATCGTTTCTGACAGTTGGAAAATCAGGTTTAGAGTTTGTTGGAACTTATTTTAGATGCTGAATGCTGAAGCAATACAAGTATCCTAGTAATGCTGTAAGAATTACTACACATTGAATTGCTCCTTAAAATAATTTCACTAGGAGTTAAAAAAATAGTTTACTAAATATATTTTGGAAAACCTATTCTTATGGAACATAATCTGTGTGGTAGGAGTTTAAAAACTGTCTGACTAGAGTAGATAACAGCACAGACATTTTCCTTGGTCTTGGTATCTTTCCTTTGGTACATGATGTACCAAAATCTGAAGGAAAATTCCAGAATTTCAATTTCAGATGTGCAATTATGGGTAAAAATTAGGCAGCATTGCATCTTGTTTGAAAATAAAGCATTTTGAATTTTTATATACCACAATTACTAAACCTTTTTTCTCAAAACTGTGGGTGAGATTTAGAAATCTTGTGGGTTTGTCCATTATTTGAAGCATGTAAGTGCCGATGCAGTGTCATACTTGTACTCATATTTCTCTCTAATCATAAGTGTTTCATTAAAGAACTCACAGTCAGAAATTCAAATAATATAGAAACTAGATATCTAAATCCAGCAAATGCAAACTGTAAAAAAAATTAAATTGCTGAAAGAGCAATTGTTAGGAATCAACAGGACATTATTCTTCTTTCAGTATTTTGGTTTATCAAAACACTACTATCACTGATGGTCTTTGTGAAAAAAGGTCTCCTTATGAAGGTTACAGACTCTTTTTGGACAAAATACTTCTGACATTCTCATATGTATGAAATACAAATGCACAGAGAAGCTGGTCATAAAGGTTGCCCTAAAGTCAATGTACTTCAGTGTAGAGTTGTGCAGTCAAAGATTTTTTTCTGGCTGATCCCACACATCCCCAGATAAAGGTGATTTAATACTACTAGGATTTAAAGTCTCTGCTGTAATGGAGTTTGGGCATTATATCTTCAACCCTTCCCACCAGCACGCTGCCCAGCTAGGGACAGGTTTGAGGTGTCAGCCTCAGCACGCCAAGAGCATCCTCACCAGAAGGTCTGGCTGCTGGGGCTCAGGGCTTTTCCAGAGAGCTCCAGCCAGCACTGCTGATGTCCCAGCCTCAGGGTGGGTCTGTGCCCATCCCCACAGCTCTGCCCACCCACATCAGAGCTTGGCCTTTCCTGGGACACGACCCTCAGCGCTGTCCTGCTCCCCAGGCTCTTGCTAGTGAGACCCCTGACCCAGCCAGCCATGCAGCACAGATTGTCCCTGCTGCTCTTGATTTCTTTTCTAGAACTTGAGAACACTTGTTCTATTCCAAGACAAGGTAGGTTGCTTCTTACAGCCAGGGCAGCGGTTTTCATGTAATAATACCATAATAATGGCAGCAATTCAATCTATAGCTTTCACACCTGAAAAACTCAGAAGATACAAGTTATGAGACACAGATCCAAAAAAAGCTTTGAGTTTCAGAGCTTAAAGTACTGCTGCATGAAACTCACACACCTGGACTGTGGGTCTGCATGTGGAGAAGGAAAGCTGCAAAGAACCTAAAAAATCCACACTTGCAGGGATTGTTTGTGGCTTCCAGAATTTCCCATGTACTCTATCCGATCATAACAGAAAGTATTTAGCATTTTTCAATACACATTTTTCAAGTGAGAAAAATAGCATTTTAGCATAAAGGGGGCAAGGCATACATAACCAAGCAGGCATAAAACTTGCTCAGCAAGATCCTGACCTGCAAAAGGGTTTCATATCCAAAAGTTACAAATCTTCTCAGTTCTGACATAGTTTGATTACTTGGTTAAATGGCTGCACACAAATTTTGCCTGGCTTATTCCCACTGACCGTCCCAAGTACAACAATGCTGCCACTATGACATATCTGATAGACAACAGGCAAAGGTGGATTTGTTCCCCATAAGCAGAAACACACACACACATTTCTTTTGGAAGCTCGACACTCAAAAGATAATCAAATCAATATGAAAAAAAAATGAATGAGAAAATAAAAACTATTCATAACACAATGATGACAATTAAAAGAAAAATAGGAAATACGTAAGAAGATGTTACTAGACTATTTCAGAAAAACACATATACCTTGTGTCAATCAGAAACCACGTATCAGTGAGAATGGCATGAAATGTGGTTATAGCTGCTTATCAAACTACAGAAACAGTGAAAAAATACATTAATGTTAAATAAAAGTATTACCATATAAGCAACACTTTAACACAATATTTTCTTAACATCTAGAATAATTGGCTATTTTTTCCCTCTAATTCCACCATGGTTTTGAGATTTCGTTGAATATTTGTCTGTCAGTTTAAATAACAGTTGCACAGGATGTGGCCAAACAGATTATTTGACTTATCTACTGCAGCAAATGTATTGTATTATTTCAGGGGAAAAGACTAATTCTGTAAAAATCAAATCTCAGACATCAAACAGAAGGACTGTTCCTTTTAAGTACAGCACTTGAATGAACAGTAAGTCACCTGAACACCTGTAAGGGAGAGCTCAGTAAAACTTGGATGGCTTTTACAAGTAAATCAGGATCATTTTTTCTTTTAAATCAAAGTAACCAATGCACAGATTCACTGTTTGCAGGTCCCATCATAAGCTGCACATATATGTATACTATAGTGATATTTCTATGTCCTTCTTTTGAATATAAGCTGCATAGGAACTCCCTGGACTGACTTTTCTCAAAACAGAAACTTGGTAGATTCTGTTTATAAAATGTAGAATTGTTATCTTAACCTCTTCCTGTGTTTTATGTGGTATTAAATAACAT
>VZRX01011147.1:0-70815 GCA_013398075.1 Notiomystis cincta
GAAAAGAAAAAAGAAAAGAAAGGCATTTGTACCTGCATAAGGCTGATCCAAGCTTGAGAAAGTAGAGTCCAGACCTGGAGAACTGGGCATGTCACAAAGCCCGTTTAATTCACAACTCCCCATAAACAGAAAGAGGCAATGAGAGAGGAGCAAAGCAGTCCCCTTCTGGAGCAGAACCAAAACTCTGAGATGTCCAAGCCCTTTGCTATCAGTCCACAAGCCTTTTAAAGCCTCCCTTTTGTCTCGTAGGCATTGCTGCTGAAAGCCATGAGGTCACTTTTTCTATTTTTGTCTTCGTAGCTTCATCACTGAGCAGTGTGATGGACATTGTCACCTGGCACTTAAACACCCTTATTCTTTCCCTTACCCTGTACTCCCTGTAAGGAGAAACTCCTCTTTTTTATTTTAAAATAAGAAAATATACTCTATGTTATTGCAGCTTCTGTGGTGCAAGCTTCAGGTTAGAAAGGTGCAAGCTGCAAATTAGTGTTACCAATGCCTCAATGTCCAGTACTTCTGTGCTAAAGAGCCTTTCAAAGAGATGAAACTAACACAGTTAGTCCAACATGGACAGGCAGAAGAAACCTGCACAGGAGAAAAATAACTTTCCTTGCCTGAAACTCTCAAAGAACACTCAGTTCCAGGTAAACATTAGGAAGAAAAGAGAGAGCAGAGGCTTTAATTTCCTGTGTATATCAATTTTCTTCTATGTTTGAGGAGAAGCAGTCCACGATTCAGATTTCTGTTGCGTACAAGACTGAGGAACATTTAACAGAGGTGCATTAAGGTCCTGGATGGCTGCAGTGAAGTTGTTTAGCTGAATTAAAATGGCAGAGGCTGCTACCTACACCAAAAGCATGGCCTTGCCCAGGGAGGGTGACAGAGTGTTTGGAAACCAGGAAGTTGTGTTTTAGCAGCACCATTCAGAGCTCCAGCACTAGAGACTGAGAGGTGTTGAAAAATGAGATGCTGATAGTGAGGACTGTGGAGGATGGGAAGGAAGGGAATAGATGGTGCTGGGAGTCTGCAAATCTCTGCAGTTGTGGCCTGCTCAGCATCTCTTCACACTTTGTCTTGGTCCTGTCCTGCCGCTCTTTTCTGTACTCAAGCAATAGCTCCTGTGAGACAATCCCAGAGCCGTGGCCAAGGGACACTCTCCCATGATTCTGCCCCCCTGCAACCCCAGCATTAGCAACCCTGCAGCCTTGGCAGACCATCTCCAATGTTAGAGAGTCTGGAAAAATGAAGGTCTGACCATACATCCCGAAATCCAGTAGCCATCACTGCACGTGAAGAAGACAACTCCTACAAGGCAACATTGCTGTAAGAAATGTCATGTCTCATACAGAGGCTCTTAGAGCAAGAGCACTGAAAGTGGTTCAGTCTCTTCTTTGATGAATATTTACACATACAGGGATATATGGATATATATGTCTTTTTGGGGAAACCTTGTAATATTGATACATACCATTGGAATGAAAATATAGCTCTGTCTCCAGTAATAATATTCAAATGGAATAGGTAAAAGAGGAAGGGTTATTTATTCTCATAAATTCTGTTGGTGTGGTGAATAATTTCTATAGAAGACTTTTTGTTAACTTCTAAAGCACTTATTTCATGTACACACTGAACTATGTTGGAAAAAATCCACAAAAAGGAAAATTTTCTATTAAGCAAAGCCTACAAAGATTTTTCTCTTAACTAAGTTTCACTGAAGTGAAATGGTTTTGTTACTAATTACAGTAAAGAAAAATGTAAAAAGTATAAATCTTTTCAAGATCAGGCTCTATTAAAAGAAAGCATTTTAATGTATGCCCAGGCAAGCTACTGAACAAGCAGGCTTACATGATGTGAGAAACTCTTCATGTTCTCTAAGAAACAAACAATGGTAAATTTTATTACCAAGACTGAATTCTAGAAAAGCCATTACTATAGAAAATAAGGCACTTTGCTACTTCCAGAGATAGAGAGCCCCTTCCTCTGTGATGAAATACTACTGTCAACTGCCTTTTTCAGATGGGGTGACCTCGAATTTTGTTCTTCCAGCTATTTATGTTAGACAAGGTCATTTTTCCATGGCTAAGGTTGCAAATATCTCAGTAAGTCATTAGAGGCTACAGACAGCTCATACTTTACATACCTGAAGTCCTTTCAAAGTAAGATTTGGATGTGTTATATTGACCTTCTAAGTATTTCCCTGTTGAAAGTTTCAACCTTTAAAGCTTTGATCAGTATTTAAATTGCAAACAGTTAAGCAGAGGAGTATATATTCTTTCACTTCAAAGTAAAGGTAAAACTCTTGGGATAGGGAAATACTTCTCATTCTTGGATATTTGCACACTTCCCTCACATAACCTGTGCATAATATAAAACACAGATATTGCTGCAGCTCCAGTTTGGGATGCTACAGACAAATGCTACAGTCCTCAAGTCTGCAACACTTTAGCATGTATCTGAGATTAAACAGTTAAAATACTTGTCAAACCACTATTTCTTCTTAAATGGCTAGTGATTTTAAGTGTGCCAGTGAGACACTCCCCACTGCAATCTCCTGGTTATGGAAAAGCAGAAATCAGGCTTTTCTGAAGGCAAGTTAACAGCCCAGGGGAAAAAACATGCCCAGTCATTTTGTAGATTTTTGACCATTCTTAGCCATAGTGCTATTGGAGAGCTCTGTTAGGCAGAGAGGGTGTGGAGACATCACTGTGCATGGCTGCAATATCTTAGTCTCATGGTATCCTACTGGAGACTTGAATAGCTTGTTCATTCAAAAAAATCCCCCCCAGATGGGTGAGTTTGCCTTTCTTTCTGAGCTGGATGGAAAAGTGTCCTCAGTGCAAAAGGGAGCACACAGAGCCAGCTTTTCTGTGCTGACAGCTCACACTTGGGCCCTGGATATTCCTTACATAGTCTTCTCCCAAAGGAGAACTTTCTTTTGCCAGGACAGCACCTGTTGAATGCACTAGTGAATCTGTCTTTTGCAGTTTTAGCCCAATTTCCTATGAAAGTTTTATGCAGTCAATGCTGCATGTCTTTTGATCTTACCCATTTCATGCTAATAGCTTTTCAGCCCATTTGCTAATTTTAAGAGCCTGAAGTCACAAAGATACAATGTTCCTACAAGTTTACCTGAAATTGGAGGCTCAACAGAGGAAAGAGACACCACCATAGGAAGCGGGAAGCCCAAGTGCAGCCTTCATTCGGCATCAAAAACTAAGAACACACACACACTTTCTCATTTTGAATGTGAGAGACAGACATCAGAGAGATTTGCATTTACTAGTCATGAGAGAATGAGATATCAAATACAAAACAAATTAAACGGATGCCAAGGTCTGCTAATTCTGCTGCTTAAAAAATTGCTTGATGACTGACAGCAGGATACCACTGATTGATATCTCTTTGTCTTCCAGTCTATCCAACATCTACTCCAGTAATACAGACAAATATATGCTCACTATCTCATTATGTGGACTTGATTAATCCCCTAGCCATATAGTCTCATTAACCAATTGATTTCAGTCCTTTTCTGCAACTATTCAAGCTCCTATTACATTAAAAATTCTAACCTTTCATGAGACAACTGTACACCTTCTATGTATTATGTCATCTGCCAATAAATACACAGCAATCTCCACTGAATCCCCAGGACACCCACTGAAAATTGTATTATTGCTATTTCCTGTAACTGCTTGCTAGGTACAACACCCAAGAGAAACAAACCACGTTTACAAAGCTTCACTAGCAGGAATTTGCATCTGAAAAAACAGATAGGAAGACAATAGTGGTGAACCTGGAACACTTTTGAGCTCCTCAGTCCAGGTAACCCCCCTCCCTCCCCTGTGTCCCACACACACCTGGGTTTCTCGGGGAAGAAAAACCAGAGAAAAGTTGCAAGGTACCTCAGCTAGGTTCCAGATCTGAATAACAGCAGTCTGGGGGCTGTGTGCCCCACAGCACATACTGCTTGTTCTGTCTAGATGCAGCCAGAGGATAAGATCCACTGGCAGAAGAGAAGAGGGTTGGGATTTTTTATCATCTGTCTCCTTGCCAGTCATATAACATTGAGGTGGAGAGGACCTTTGATTGACGTTAGTACTTAAAGCTCCGTGGGTGAAAATATAGAGGTAGTCCTGTTAGATTCAGAAGCCCAGTGAAACACCACTACCAACTTAGCCAGTTAGCTCATCTGACATCATGAACCATTAATAGTTATGTTTTCTGTTCTATTCTTGGCTAATTGTGCAGTCACTTTAAAGTAGTCCTATCTCATCCATATTTCTCTCATTGGAAAAGTCATGTGGGACTGTATCAGGTATCTTATAGAAGCCAATATGTACTGTGTTCACACTATTCCTTCAGCCATGAAGTCTTATCTTACAGAGCAGGTCAAAGACTCTTTCTACTTTTTATTAGTCCATGGTGATTTTACTGTTAATTTTGTTTTTTGCAAATATGCACAAAAGAACTACTTCCTGCACCTAACTGAAGCTAATTGATTTTTTTTTATCCTCAGAGCCTATGTCTATTAGAAGGGTATATTCTTGACCTTTTTCCCTGAGACCCTTCTCATTATTCCAAGGTATTTGGCAAGGACTGAGGACCATTCTGATAGAAGTTTCATTAATTCCTTTCATGTGACCTCTACAGAGAAGCTGACTCAGCCTTGTCCTTTCAGTACAGTGTATCAAGATATGCTGAATCTATTCATCCCTGTTCCTGCTCCTGTTTCTTTCTGCAAAGAGCTAGATTCTTAGTTAATGTAAATGGTAGATACTGATGACAGTAAAGCTTTATACATTTCCCAATAAACTGATATCCCTTCCTACAATGGGTTTAAGTGAAACTGAAGAACAAATGTTTGCCAGGTTGACAGCTTTCTTCTTCCTAGCTATAATTTTCTCTCACTTCTCTTGAGTAATGACTGTTGTTTAATCACTCCTTGTCAAAGTTCTTTTATGTCTCACCCTTTTATGCCTCTCCCTCATCCATCAGTATCACTTTGTCTCAAAACAATTTCAGTGTTGTCCCTGAGCAAACTTGTTCCTACCTTGTCAGCAACCTTGTCCCGTATCACTTTCAGAACTGATGGAAACAATTGGACGTGGAAAGGGATTCCTGTTGTCGGTTTGCATTACAATTTCTTTCAACTCAGCTCTCAAAACCTTGGAATCTAAAACTACCAGCTTGGTTAAGACAGTCTGTGGGGTTATATGTATAGCTGTTTTAGTGTGATTATTGCTTTAATCACCTTTGTGATCTGAACTATTGGCAAGATTTTGCTTAATCCCATTGTTCCCCATCAGCCTTACACATCCTAAGTCAGAGTAGAAGTGCATGTGCAAGGCCAGGCTATGTTAACTTAAAATATGTGACAACATAGTCTGAAAAATCCCTAACTGGAGGCTCTGCAAGGACCATGGAAGTTTCAGCTCGGAAGTGAAGTCTGACACTCCTTCACCAGCAGCAGGATAATAAATGACTTCTGATCATGTCTGAGGAGCTGTGACCCAGAGTCAGAGTCCCTGTGCTGACAATAATAACATAGAAGTAATGTCTGAGTAACTGTTTAAAAAAAGATGCTTCTAATGATATCTCATATAGTAGAAATATTAGGACAAATGACAGCATATACCTTTTTCAGGGATTCAGGGATCACATAGTTTTCCTCCATACATCTTCAAATGCTAAAGATCTGTCCCCTCCCAGAGAATATTATCTGCAGCTAGCTTTACGTTGAGCTAACATATATTCAGCTAAATCTGTGTCTCTGTCAGGCTCTGGGGCAGCAGGATTGCAGTGAGGTACAAAGGTGGAGCAGAGCAAAGCTCTATCAGCCTGACTTCCAGTGCTGCAACCCACAACATCCTCATTGAAATGATGGACAAGAGTGATGCCTGAGGGAACGATGCTGGAGGTTTCCAGTAAGAATATCTGAAGAATATGGCAAATTACTTGTGACAACTTTGAGATGACTCAAGAAAGAAGGAAAAACTCATCAATGCTAGCCAAGACAGATGACAGTAGTTTATAATCTGGCTTCTGCCCTGTTAATATATCAGCCTGAAAATATCACTTCTGCTTTCCATAGAAGGACATAAACTGAAGGAATAAGATCAAATGTACTCAAGCCTAAAGGTGGAGAAAGAGAGCTCTAGATGCCTGGTGTTTATCTCACTGTAGTCTTTAATAAATGCCTTTCAAGTGGCAGAGAATTCAAAGCTGAATGTTAGTTATTAAGTGAGGTTTCTTAAACATTGCTGCTGCAGTGTATGGAAACTGATTTGTCAAGCGGATGCAATTTCCAATTTCATGTGTGCTGAAGTGAGATTAGTCTCTCAATCTGTGATTCAACCGTGGAAGCTGCTGTCCTTGTTTTCCTAATGGCTGGCTGCTCACTGAGTAGCAAGGGCCAAGGGTGACCCAGCATGGCTTCATACTGCTAGGAACAGATTTCTTGTAAAATCAGTAGTTCAGGCAATTAATTTTAATCTCCTGGTGTAAGCAGAATCCTTTTCTATTTTACTTTAAGGCACATAGGATGTAGTAGTAGTAGGCTACTATCCTAAGCTTTTTGGTCTTTTAGACTGCAGTGAATGACAAAACCAGTAAGTTAGTCTAACAATCACATAAGTGTGATCATTAGAGTTACAGCTGTCAAAGCTGAAAGCCAAATAGAAAATGTGGTGCAATAACTTCAAACTGCCATTCAGATACTTCATTTTGTTCCCAGCTCCTGTGGCCTATACCAGTTGCAATGGGCTGAGAGCTGGCTTGCTGCACTCACCTTCTCTGCAGAGAAATGTGACTGCAGCACTCTTAGGAGAGGTAATCTCTATGACCTGCCAATGAATAGGCCACTTATTTATAAGCATCCTATCTTTTCAAGTGATGCTGCTGTACATCCGCTTTAAACAAGAAGGATTTCCTTTTCTGATATGGAATGTAGTAACTTTGATGACTCTGCACAGGCAGCCAGGCCCATATAAAGCAGAGGAGGAAATTTCCCCACCCAGTTTTCCCTCCCTTCCTCTACTATACATGGAGAGGCTCTTGAATCCTAGGAACTAAAAATAGTCCAGCAGATAAGTTTAAATTAAGATATTTTGAAGCACTTCTTGCACTGAGACAGTGTGATAGCAAGTTAGGAATAGACTGCTGTCCTGGTATGTCTATCCTCTTGCTAACAATTTATATTTCCAGTTGTGAGAAAGGCTGAACCTTTTGTCCTGTGAGATGATTAGGATGGGGGTAAAATACAATGCACCTCAGAGAGCACAGGTGGCTGAGAAGTAACCCTGGCTACAGATGGATCCCAAGCCTCTGAAGGTGGAGTGAGAAGAGAAGGACATTGTGGGACCTATGGGGAACCAAAAAACCTCACTTGGGATTACTAGTGACAGCTATAGTCTGATTCTCCCTGCCACAAGCTTCCACTTTCCACAAACCTCCTGAAACTGATTTAGATTTTTTAATTTGCATTTTCTCTCTTGCTGTCTCTTCCTTTTCTTCTGCACTGTGCGATTAGCACATAAATCATCTCAGGAAGTGATGTAGCTTGGCTCTTTACAGTGATGACAAACCAAGGGCCTAAAGATCCCTAGTTTCCCCAGGGATTAATCACCTCTCTAAAAAGAGCAGTTTACAGTTTTAGTGAGAAGGAAACAAATTCATACTTTTGTTTCTGCAGATTAGGCAAAATACTGGCTGTTCACAAACATGACTGTTCGATAGTTCATTTAAAATACAGCAGAGTCCCTGTTTGCTGGCTGTTCTCTTGCCCCACTGAGCAAGACACCAGGGTGCATAGAAGCCACTGGGTAGTGACACAGACTGAAGTTTTTACTTGTAGGGCAAGCTCCCCTGCATTTGGGTGATGTGTGGCTCCCCACAGTGCCCCAGTAGTCTGCACCAGTAATGCTCTGAGTGAGTTTTGAGCAGGCACATCCAAGTCATGTGTCCTATGGAGAACTGGGATGATGTACATGCTTATCCCACAGGCTGAATAAAATGAGCCAACACCAATGTGCAAACAGAGCATGAACTTTGGAAGGAGAGGGGCCCAAACCTCACTTCAGGGGCTGTTGCCTCTCTACAGAGCTCTGAGACCTCGTGTCTTTGCTGGGGAAGAAAAGAGGCACAGCTCAGCAGCTGATGACATGCAGGATATCATAAGGTGGCACCATCAGCTGCTGCCAAGTCCTGATCTTGGGCTGTTGGTACTTGCCACCACACTGTGTTCTGCTCCTGGACTCAAAGCCTTGCTTAGTGTAAATAAGGGAGCTCCATTTGCTCCCATGTTACCGTGATGCAAAGCAGGTGTCAAACAGCAGTGTCACCTCCAGCAATTACCACGTGATTTATATCCTCTAAGCAAAAGCAGGGAAAGCAGTTGTACTTCCCAGGTGTTGGTGGAGTTACTGCAAAAAAATACATGTACAGGAGAAATGGTCATCAGATGAAAATGAAGAGAAAATGCCTCAACAACACCAGAGCATAAAGACTGATTGCTCATCCTGGTACAACTAGGAAAGATGGTGAGGAAATACAGAAAGTACTTCCTCATTTCATTGGTGCTCTTAAGGACAATATACAGTCAGCACAGGTCAGATTTTCTAACACCATCAGAAACAAAGGAAAATCATACAGGAAAGGGGAGACAGGGGAGCTGAGTCCACTTGCCTATGATCTGGAAAGCTCAGAGTTCTGGAGCACACACAATGAAGAAAAAAGTCTACAAAAGTTCTAGAGATAGAAGCAAAGAACAAAGGTACAGAAAAGCCAAGAGCTGACAGCAGTAGCAGTCATACTGGGATCCTTGCAGGGCAATAGAGCAGTGAAGAATGTCAGTTGCTATTCTTGGTAGTGTGCAAAAGAATTATTACGTATCTCTGTTCTTTTTCTGGGATTTCAGTTATTCATATAGAGGTTTGATGTTTCTAAATACTCATCTAGAAATAATGTATCTGCAATTCTGTTTGCCTGAGGTGCAAGGACAGGTGGGAAAGGGACACAGTCTTCAGAGCTTAAAAATGACGGTGAAAAATTAGAAAGAATTGAAACAAAGGACAAGAGAAACATCCCCAAAATTAAAGTACACACCAGAGTAGACATGACAAAGGAGTACATTCTAGAAAGAAAGGATAAGGAACCATCTGGGGAACAATCCCAACAAAACAAAAAGCAGTTTTTCACATTCTTGTGGTACAGTGGTGGGAGCTGAAGAAGGCCGTGGCAAGGCAAGGAGGGTGTGTTAGCAGATGCACTGGGAATATATTTAGATAGTGCTCCAAAAGGCAGCCATCTGCTTAGGTATTTACAATGGTCTTTAAATGTCTCCTGCCTATCTATCGATAGTTAGGCTCCTATCTACCTCCTAACTATCCATAGTTAGGCTCTCATGACAGATAGTCCAAGTCACTTCCTGGAGCTAACTCAGGTTTTAAAACCCTGCCTAACTTCTAAACCATGATTTCACATTCCTGTTTAGCAAAACCCAGGAGTGTCTGTGTCCCAGAGTAGGCTCTGTGCTGTGGATATTGCTGAGGAAAGGCAGAGGAACAGAGCTTTAAATGCTGCTGTCTCCATGGGAGCCTAGAGGAGCTGTAGGAGCTGGAGCAATGCTAGCCCAAACATCCTTGCCAAGGCTACACCTTTCTGGCAAGAGAGGCTCTACCCTGTCCTCCCATGCCAGTCCATAGCTTCTCTGCAAGCAGCCTCCCATGGAGCCAGTGCAGCTCAGCAGTCCCTCATCCTCCAGTTGTGTTTATACCTGTGTTTATTCCAGGTATAGGTGTTCTTTAGGTCTGTTCACCATGTAATGAACACCTTTCATCCCTCTTCTTTACTTGCTTCCTTCCTTCACAGTCACTGGCTGCTGAACTGGACTTCTGTGTTAATGGTTGCTGTGCTCCAGCATGATCAGGATGTAGAATTTTGCCTTCTCATTTACTGACAAGATCCCTAACCCAAGAAAATACCATCCCCGGGAGAGTAACCCCTACAGAAGGACACCCATGGCCAAACATAAACCAAAAAGAGAGTGAGCAGTGAAGGAGTAATAGGAGAATAAAATATTACCTCAGTCTGCAGTGCTTCTGGGAACCCTAACTCCAGCTGGCAATATTGTTGCATCATCTCCTGCCATGGGATATTATCTTGCCATCAGAAATGCTCTGAATTAAATACGTAGCTTTCCTGGGATCCCTCTGTACTGATGCCGTCCATGGAAATAAGTCTTGATGTAAAGCAATTGCTCTTCTACTGCTAGGACTATCATGTGGCAGGGAGCAGCTGAACATGCCTTTCTCAGCATTCACCTCATGCTTGTACATTATTCAAAGGGGGAGAAAATAGCTTCATCTTTAGGGAGGCTGAAATGGCTGATTTCTTTCCTGTCCTAAGGAAAATGAGAGCTAAAGACTTGGAAGAGGTAGAACAAGGCATCAGGTCAGGTGCACTGCCCAGCAGAGTAAGACATAAAGGACCCAACTGAGCCTCTCCTCTTAAAACTGGAAAGAGCAGCAGGACAGGGCCCTGTCTGAAGGATGCACCTTAGTTTGAAAGTTACCTCTGTAGGACTCCTTAGGCACAACAGATAAAAGAATATTTAGCCCAAGAAAAAGAGAAAAGAGAGATTTAATAATTGCCTTGCAGTATTATCTGGCCTGGGTAAAATGTCTAGCATTTGAAGCAGAGGATCAGAAGTTAGAATCCACATGTTTTCTTTCTGATTCAGTCTAGTAACTTTTCTGTGTCTCTGTTTTCCCTTCTGACCCTCAGCTAAGTCAGTTTTTAAAAAACCTGCTTTATTTATAGGCTCAAAAAATGTAAAGTAGTCAGTCATACTACACACTGAGGTACATATATGAAAATAAGTTTATGATTACCTTGTTTTTAATATTGCTAGACAGATCATAGCTGTGAAATCAGGTAACACTTTGTTCTGCCCTCATGTTTGGTCTTGAAATACTCCATGTGTAGCAGAAACCAGGAAAGATATTCACAATTAAGGTCACTTCAGGTCCATCACCCATATACTACACTACATTTTTCAGTACTTTATTCCACATGGAAATGTCTTGACTACTGGATAGCACTACAAAGAACTGTTTCAAGAGCTGATTTACCATTTCCTGCCTGTCCTGGCTGGCAACCCTCCACTGCTAACACCTAAAAAGTTAAATTCTACCTGAACTCACCAGCTGCTGCCAGATATGGGCACCCTTGCTGGAGTGAGTGCCTGCAGGGAATGTTGATGTAGAAGAGTCCTTCCCTGAGTTGGACAGGGTGAGAGAAATAAATCAGTAACTGACAAGACTCTTCTGTGTCTGTGCTGTCTGCAAATTATCTCTCATCATCCTTAATTGTGTAGTACTGTATGCCTCTGTGCCCATGGAGAGCTGAACTGAACAGACGGCTCCTTGGGAGCCTCTTGAAATGAGTGTTCTATGCTTAACACACAGGTAGGTAAGGAGCAAACTGAGCTGCCATAAGATCTCTGGAAAGCCAGGGAAATTTAACCTCCAAGTTCTTTCCTGACCCCTTCATGTCACCTGAATTTTCCTAGCCCAAAGTGTTGAAGAAACCTATGATGTCCATCCTTTTTCCAGCACATAGAGCACATCTGGTTGTATAGCTACAACCTCTGTGAGTGACTCCCAGACCCCCAACTCCAGACCCTTTCTCTTATCTTAGGATGTCTTGGGTGAGGTAGACCCCAGTGCCAAGGCTGCAGCAGGAAGCCTGGTCTCTGCAGGTCTGATTTGGCTCTGCTCCTTTGCAAGCTAGAGGAACTAACCCAGCTGACATTTGCAGGAATCAGGCTTTTGGAAGGATAATGAAAAGGCATGGATGAATGGCAGTTTAGAGGACTTACTGGCCTGCTTGGCTTTCTCTGTATACGTGGTGGTTAGGTCTTCATCAATGGGATGTTCCACCGGCCCCACCATGGGGATGAGATGGCGTTCCGCTCGGATAGCCTTGGTGGCATGGGGCAGGAGCATCGCCTCTGGAGAAGGCTC
This sequence comes from Notiomystis cincta, assembly GCA_013398075.1. NCBI lineage: Eukaryota > Metazoa > Chordata > Aves > Passeriformes > Notiomystidae > Notiomystis > Notiomystis cincta. Next base: position 12,024 of record VZRX01011147.1, read on the forward strand.
CCGTCCCTGTGCTGACGGTGGCCGCAGCTGTCCCTCGCTGTCTGAGAATGGAGTGTCTGTGCGACTGCCAGGCAGGCACACAATCTCCCTCCTGGCCACGCCGCTGGAGCCGGCCGGCTCTGCTCCCCCCTGCGCAGCAGCCTCCGGCGTGCTCTCGTAGCCGCTCTGTTCAGACAGGGACACCTCGTCCTGGGGTGCGTCCGCCCGGCTGGTGGTGCTGTCAGGAGGGGAGCGCGGGCTCTTCTTGCGAGCCCGGCGCTGCTTCTCCTGCGCCACGTTGTCAGCATCGCTGTCTGTCTCACCATAGTAGGCCTCGCTGTCCGGTGGGGACGTGAGGCTCTCCAGGTGCCTCTGTGACCTCCGTGGCTGTGAGGGCTGTGCACTGGCTGGGGCTCCTGCTGGTTCAGAGCTGAGTAACTGTGCCGGGGGGCTGAGCAGGGATGGTGTAGAGAGCGCTCGCTGCCCTGGAGAAGGGGAACGCTGGAGCCTTGGGCCAGTCTGATCCCCACCAACTACCCTGTGGGGAGAAGGAAAATTATGAGTGAGGTCTGGTTTGTGTGGCTAAGCTGGAAGGAAACCCTAGCATGAGAGAGGGATTGAGATGGTGTTACAGGTCTTTTTCAGGTGGTACAGACACTTGAAGTGTAGATGCCAAGGACAAACTTGTCTCTGACATCAGCTACATGCTCTCGTTCTGATTTTCTGCTTCACAACTCTATGGAAACCAGGTGTTAAACACTCAAAAATCAGAATGCCATAAAATCATAAATGGTCTACCAAGCTTAATCAGCTCCCCAGGCATTTCTCCTGGAGAGATGAATTCCTGCATAGCAGGCATTCCCCAGGACAGTGAGATCTACCCCTCAGCCTGCGGCTTGTCAAACAGAGAACGGCTGGTGCTCAGCTATCACACTGCACCCCAGCTGCTCCTGCAGCTGAGACTGTGTCAGCTCTGCAGATCCTGGCACCCCCAAACTGCTTTAGTTCAGACTGAGCTCCAAAGAAGACAGTGCTATTTGTTTGCCCTGACCTCTACATGGGAGTAAATACCAAATACTTAGGATAGAAAGGCCCAAGTGTTTTTTGGGGATAGGACTCTGGTATCTGGTGGTAGGAGGCCACTCTAATATTTAGCCTGCTCACTGTGGGACTGCTTCACAAGCTAACTACAAGTGCCTGGGTTTTGAAAACCATATGCAGTCAGGCTGGCCAGCCCAGTCCATGGTGGCATTTGCCTTTGGCTTAGACTTAGCAAATTCAAGCCTCTAAGACTTGTGGGAGGATGACTGGAGTAGGTGCAGGGCAGACTGGGGCAGTCAACCCTACTGCTGGCTTCCAGAGGGAAGGAGAATTGGCTGTGCTGACAGGAAAAGAGCCCGCTCTGTCTTCCCTCTCCTCAAGAGTGAGTCTGGATTTCAATGGCAGTTTGACCAGCCCACAGAGATGGAGCTGGGAACTTGTTTCTTGTCTTGTCAGAGTCACCAGGGCTTATAAGAGCTATAAAGGAGTCCTACGTATTTACCTTCTGAACATGCATACCATGAAGCCACGCAGACTGTATTGCCTCTGTAAAGCTGTGGACCTCACGACTTGGATCCCAATTCTAAACTGTGAAAAATTTATATTTATGTCAAATGAAAACCTTTGTGGAAGCTAAGGCTGGGAGAATTTCTCTGGCAGTTTATTTTTTAATACTATTTGCCATTATGAAATCTCACTGGGGAGTAACCTCAACATTCCACAAGGAAAGCACAACAGTCCCTCCTCTTCTTTAAACACTTGACCAGGTAACTGAGAAGCATTACTGCTTGTAAGCCAGTTTCTCTTGTTTTGCATTGTCAGGTCAGTGTCTCTCCCTTCCTCTTTTTCTGAAATACATGTGCTTCAGAGTCATCCAGCTACCTCTCCTTTCTGAATGGGAACGATTGGCATTTTCTCTGGGAATGTAAATACGAAGTCAGAATAGACACATGATCAAGAAAGCAACATTTGATGATTTCTCCACTACTCCAAATGAAGCCAACTGATTACATTATTTCCAAACCATCCAGTGTTGGCTCCATCCAGAGGACTGAGGCAAGCCTGCCTTTGTCACTTTGTTAATTCAAAGTGTGCTGATTTTGACCCTTTAGAATTTGCCCAGGCACCTGTTGGCTGCAGATGGGCTCCAATGGTGTGAGATAAGGCCTTAGCAAGGGACCAGGAGCTATTTTGGACACCTTGTATAGAACTTACTCATCCTGCTTAATCACAGCTAGGGTATAGAGTGAGCACATCAGAAGGCACCAGCACTTTCTCTGAAGCCAAGGGGAAGATCCTAAATGCTCAGGCTTTCTTTCTCTGAGTGCTGCCCACCTCTGCTCCTGTTTTACAGATGACAGCAACCAGCATGGCTGTCCCTCTCCACTGCTCACAGTGATCTCTCTGTTTTTTCAGGACTGTAGAAAATCACATCTCCCAGCTCCCTTCACCAGGGCCTGATTTTCTGAGGGTGACTTCTGTTTAGGAAGTAATGTGGATAGCTAGGACCTAATACAGGATGACTGGAGTAGTTTGCTGCCTTCACCTTTATAGGATTATTCATTTATAGCTTGGGCTGCATCCAGCATGCACTGACGCACTGGGTTAACTTAGCACAGGGAGGATGAATGTTACTGGGACTATTTTTTGTCCTTAAATTTGAGCCTGATCTCCAGTATTCTCCTGAACTAGAGACTGGCACAGATATTTCTTCCCATAAAAAGGAGGCTTAGCCACACGCCTCTAATCTTGGAGGAAGTCAGTATGCAGACTGTTGGACTACAACAGCCCACTGTAGGACAGGGCAAAACACTGAGATGGCCACATGTTAGACATGGGTAAGTCCTCCTAGTACACCTTGCAGTATGGTGAAACCAAAGGCTTCCTGCCTCCTTCTTTCTGCTGGATGTGGACAGCTGCTGTGCTGGATGAAACCACCCTGGTGCCTGCACTGTCCCAGCAGTGGCCCTTGGGAGCAGGTTACCTTTTCACGCGGATGTTGAGCATGCCGTTGGAGGAATCGATGATCTGCATGGCATTAGCATGGGACAGGCCAGCACATGACTTCCCATTGATAGATACTAGAACATCATTTTCCCACAGGCCTCCACGGCACGCTTTGCTTCTCTTTCGAATCTGAAAAAGCAGGAGAGAGGATAGGGATGAAGGGAAGAACAGCAGCTATTTAGTTCAGTTGCTTGTCTCTTGCTGGCTCTTCCATTGCTCCTCATTCCTCACAGAATAAAATAAGGCCTAAGACTACTGTGCTGACAGAGTGGAGCACTAATCCTCTTGGCCTTTTGGTCTTTGTATTCCTGTTAATTCCAAGAATCACTCTGCTGAGCATAGGCCTGACCTAATCACCAACCCAGTTCAAGTTCTTTAGTGCAGATGAAAGACTCGAAAATATCTACATGCTCTTCTCCTCTTGTTCCCTGTCTCCTAAGTTGGTTAGGGAGTCTGTGTTTCAGAGAGGGAACAGACCATGCCTGCACATGACCATGTGTCTTTCTGCATGCCCCTACTGTACTTCCTTGGTATGATCCTTGACTCATGCAGAGCCTCTGCAAGTACCATCCTCAGGGAAGCTGACACTGAGGAGAGGTGGCAGTTCCAAGGCATGTTCTGTTGTTAAGCATTCCTTCTCCAATGGCTTTGGTCAGTGTATTTCTGGATATCTGCATCAGGCCATATAGTGTCCTGTTACACAAGTGTAAACTTGGAATAAATCTCTAGCCTTAACAGGAGTTGTGCAGGATATGCATTGCTATATCTGAGAAGGGAGTCAGAGTCGCTGGTTCCAGGAGTGCTCCTAGATCTGGCCTCTCAAGGCCATCTTGTTTTCTCTCCCTTTCATTCCATCATCCATCAGTTAAGCTTCTTACTGACTCAGCCTAGCCTTTCTGCTAGGGCAAACAAGCAAGCAAAGCAAATGCCCACTCAGCTAAAAACCACAGACCTCTCCCATGCAGGCAATGGGGATAGTCTTGTAGGACAGCTTGGCACCCATAATGTACTCATTTTGCACATAAAAGAATAGCCAGGTAAAATCACTGTGTCAGAGCAAGTCAGGACCAAAGTAGTATTACACTCTATTTGTAGATTCTTCTAGAATATTTCTTCAGATCTTGCAGTTAAGTGAAAGACAAAACAGTGCAGAGCTGTTTAACAGAGGGTGCACTGAATGTGTCAGATCCCTGCAGAGAAGTAATACTCAACAGGGTACCTTAACCCTTATCTCACAGCCTTGCTGCTTGAGCCACCAGACTCATCATAAAGCTACTTTGCCCACACTGCCATGGCAGCTTCAGGAAAGAGAAGTGAATGTGGGAGGATTGCTGCCCTGTCAGTGTTCTTGCAGGAGCAGCAGGTGAGCAGGAGAGGAGAGAGCTGGAGCCCTAAGGAAGTCCCATGGCATGACTGGCTGATCTCAGGGCCCAGGCCTCCTGCACCCATGGGGTGTGTGAATGCCTTGGGCTTGACCCTGCTGGCTTGTGTTGAGCAGACAAGAGCAACACTCCTCCCAGGTCAGCCTGTCAGCAGGACTGAGAGCTGTTGAGGAAGAAGATGGAAAGAGGAAGGCTATGCTTCAAGTTGTTTTTGTGTTCACTGGTACTTTATCACTCTGTAGCCTTTCCAACTTGACCCCAAATCTTGCCTGCATACTTAAAATAGGGACTGGCTCATCCCAGCTGCCACATCCATCAGCCTCTGTCATTTTAGTCCTTTATCTCCCTCCTTGTTAATAAAAGCCTGGAATGAGCATGTGTAGGTCTGTAACGAGCTACTGCTGAAGAACCACTGTTACAGTATAAATCCTGCATCCTGAAACTTCCTCCAGAGGCAGCTATTAACTGAGAAGGTAAAGCAGACACATTTTTCAGTGCTGCTACTGACACAGCAGCTAATGAAAAGGGTTAGGAAGTTGAAAAGAGGTTAAAAGGAGGGTTTCCCAGTATTCTCCAAAAGATCAACTGCTGTTCCATAGCCAAGTACTTGGTACTTGGCACTAGATGGGAACATACTTGCTGAGTATTTCTCCCAGTTGTGAAGTGAGGGGACTGAGGGTTAAAAGCAGGTGCTCAGAGCATTCCTCACATCCCAGGGTATTCCTCCCTGTTCACTGAAACCGAGGATGTACAATGGTCACCAGCAAGAACAGCAACATTAAGCTTCCTGCAATTCTTTAGTCCCTCAGTACTGCAAGTCTTTGCAGGCAACTGTTTGGGGTTCCCAGGCAGGAAGGACCAGGCTGTGCTGCCAACACTGCCTGATGCTGTGTCAGGTACCTTTATACCAGGGAAGGCTGGTGGGACATGTGGACCGATAATCATGAGCAGGCAATGCATTTTTCTTGTGGTTAGTGAGGATGCTGGGTCTGGCTTGGTGTGTGCTCAAATTTTACTGGACTGACAAAAAGTATATGCACTAAATCGACTATTGGTACTTCAGTGCTCTACAATCCAGGGGGGACTTTTGCATGTCTTCATTCCTTTTTGGCAAATAGGATCAGGTCTCTTCCAGCCCAGGAAGAGACCTATGTGTCTGTCTCAGTCTTCCATAGATTTATAAACCCTCCCTGGAAGTTTATGAATTTGCTTCCTGGGATCAGAAGGAAATGAGCTTCATTTTTATGCCAAACCCCTACCCCACTGCATTTGCCAAGGAGGAAGGCAAAGGGGTTAAACACAGAAGAGGATTGTGCAGAGAAAGGACAGGACAAAACTTAATCCACAGCCACAACAGCAGGGTGCAGTGTGCTGGAGGCTGCAGAGCCTCTGGACAGAGACCAACACAAGCCTGCCAGTTTTTATATGACTGCCAGCTGCACACTGTCTCCACTTTAATGACAACCCATAACCTGCACATCTTGAGTACAGCAAGGGCAGCACTGAGCTTTTGAGGCCCCAGGCCAGGGTGGCTGCCCAGTCCAAAAGCCAGGCTTCCTGCCCATCCTGAAGGTCAGGCTGCCCTCAGGATCAGCCACTTGCTCCCTATGTCCAAAAGATGCCCTCTCCTGGACACCCAGTGAGCCACATGAAGTGCTACTTAACAGGGAGCTTCTGCTTAAGCTGCCGAAAGCTTGGAAGGTGTCAACCAATTGCTGTTCTGAAGAGGTGGGAAAAGTTGGAAAAGTTGGTGGTGTTTCAAGGAGAAAATCTCTCTGCTTTCTGTAACACATACCTGGAGAGCTTGTGCAAATGAGAAGCAGCACTGAAACTCTGACAAGTGGTCAGGGTTGGCCCCAGACCTGCTCCTGGGGGATGGCATTGTCCTATTAGCACATACTGGCAAAGACTGACCTCTCCTTTTGTGCAAGGAGCCCCACAAATTCTGTGAGCCTCTTGTTAGACTTTCCACTTCATGCCTCAATAGAGACACTCCCCCATGACATACTCATGTCAAGGTATGTCTTGTTTAGATTTTAGATGGGTTTAGGAAATTCCAATTTCAGAGTCTTATAGATTTATGCTACTGGAAATACAAACCAGTGTGAAAAAAATGGAACACATTTACTGAGAAAATTGTCCATCTCCCTGCCCTCTCAGCAGGAATTCTGTAGTGACAAAGAGCTCTTGTCGGAGAGGTTTGGGTGTCTGCAGTACCTATGTACATGCACATAAACACACGTTTTCTTTCATTACTTTGCCTGCTTCCTCCCACTGATTATGCTCAATCAGACAGAAGGGAAAGGACAGAGGCAGCTGAGATAAAAAAAAAAAAAAGTAAAAAAAAAATGAAAATAGGAGGAAACTGAGGAGGAAAGGAAAAAGAAAAGGTGTTGAAAGGAAGATCAGTGCTAGAGAGAGGCCAGGAAGGCCAGGGTTGAGATCAGGCTTTAACAGTACAGTACAAGTTTCTTTGTACAGCTGTAGGCAAACAAAAGGACATGCTGAGTGCTGGAAGTGTCTTGGGGAATTCAGCCTAGCTTTCAGGAACAGAATGCAAGAGAGGAGGGGTTCAGACGCAACTTGGCATCATCTGTCCATCAGTAGGGACTATATTTAGATAGTGGTATGTGGGGCCCGAACACATGCTGGGATGCTAAGAATAGAGTAATCCTGATAGTAACTCAGTGGTTTCACATCTTGCCTCAGTACAGCCCAGACAACCTGTCTTGAAACTTTGCAACCACTCTCCCTGCTGGCCAGCACTGCTTCTTTGTAGGGAAATAAGTTGTGGGTAAATAGAAGTGGTTTGCAGTGTAGGTCCCTTTACCTCCCCAAGCCACCTCCCACTTCCTCTCATTGGGAGAGCTCAGCATATAAGTAGGAAGACAAATTACATTATCAGTCTTCCTCTAATCTCCTACAATCTTTCCAGCAGAAACCTAGAAACCTCAGTCCAAGTTGTATACTGAATACAATTCTTCTTCCCACCCAATGCCCTTCCACTCTCTCATCGCATCTGTCAACACACAGCCATCCCCTTCCCCCAGAAGCTACAATGCCATGGGATCCAACACTCCATACAACCTGGTGGTGTTTAAATTTCATTCCCAGCCTTATGGGAAATGTAATCCTGTCAGAGGGTTCTCATGGAGGTATAAAGCATTATGAAAATGGAATGGCTCAAACAAGAGCCAACCAGCACGTGGGTCTGCTCCTCCTAGAACTTCCTGCTCAGCTGAACTACAAGCAGAGCAGTTGCTAGATGCAAAAGCAGAAACAAACACCCTCCATCTCTTCTTCTTTCTGAAGATATGTATTCATATCATTTTGGTTACTGGACCAGTCTGGTTTTCATCTGTGACATCATCCAAGGCCAGGGTCTACTTTTTTTTGTGAAAGGAAGGATACCCCTGTGGCTAGAGCGAGGAGACAGCTAGAGTGGGTAAGATGGCTGGAGTGGGATTCAGAAGGCCTGGATGGCTTTTTGTGTGACTTCAGAGAAAACATTCAGACTGTGAGACATACAAGGCAGGAGCCTGGAAACCAGGACATTTTCCAACAGTCTTTCTTTATCTCAGTTGCCCACCTGAACACAGAGATCCAGTGAAATACTTTTCCTATGCCTTATCTAGTAAGTAGCAAATAACATCACATCCTCATGTCAATGTCATGTTTTAATTGGAAACTATTTTACAGGAGAATATTTAATCTGTTATAATTATCCTAAGCATTACAACTACACAGGAAGTTAGTTCCAGTAATTTTCTGATGAAACATCATATTCCTTTTTAAGAGGTGACACCAGAAGACTGCAAAGTCCAGTGTCTTTGCAGACCTACTTCACAGGTCATCCATGGTGAAACTTAATTAGGGAGTCTTTATATAAAGAAAGAAGGAAGAGAACTCATACTTCGTGGGATAGACACAGCAAGGGAGAGTGGTGAAAAGACCTGTCTTAAGTGGCAGGATAGACTTGGGTGGCTTCTGGGCAAGGGGTTTAGCGATGAGAGCTAAATGGTAATGGAAGAGGATGCTGGTGCTAGTCAATTGGTTAAGTACATGTCAGACTACTGTAAAATGTGTTACTTCCTAGAGTGTACTGGTGCAGGAATGAGAGAACAAATTCTTAGATGCACTAGATTTAATTCTGATTTGTATCAGGGGATACAAGCTGATATAAAACAAACACAAACAATCAGGGATTGTTGGTTTTCTCTCTCTCTGTGTTTTCCCTTACTGAAATTAAGTGCCTTAAAATGAGTTTTTTTGTTGTAATAATACAAAAGAGAGAAAAGGAAAGCAATCTCAAACAATCAACTTTCTTTTCCTAAGCAAAAAATTAGCACAGGTCTCATTGCTGGGAGCAAGTTTCTAGGCAGAGGTGGCCCCAGGTAGATAAAAAGAGGCTTTATCTCCATAGCTATTTTTTACTTGATGGTAGATTAGTTGAAAAGTGATGGAAATGTAGTATTAATGAGAAAGAACAATGCCACATATACTAGAATAGCTACTAAAAGTACTTGATAAGCACTTCACCCTCAACAGAGTAAGCATCAGGACATCAAGTGTTTTTATATGATTCAGAAGGAACAGATATATTTGTCAAATATTTGTACCAGGTCCCATATCTAGGAACTGTGAGAAAAGCAACTAAATGTTCACAAAAAACATGCTTATACATGTCCCATGTAAGTCCTTTCCCTAGAGGATCAGCCTGGCTCCTGTGCTATAAAAGATTTTAGAATCTAAACCTAATGGAATCAGAGCTCATAAGCAAATCTAGCAACCAAAACGTCTTTTTACAGGTACAGGCACTGAACTGGGACAGAAGGAGGGAAAGACCCTTGAAGAAGGGGCAGAGTTACCTAGAGACATGGTTCAGTCCTCCAGGACGAGGTGTTCCCAGCCTCCGTACCACGTGCTGATACTGCACTCTAAGGGGCCGTGAGCATCTGCAAGCCCGGAATAAAATCCCTTCTCAAAACAGAGGGCTCTTTTCAGCAGCTACTAATTGTTGAACAGAAACAGTCTTAAGTATAATATGCCTCCACAGTATTTATGCTGAGAGAGGGCAAATTAGAAGAAGACATACCTACTATTATTTTGATAGAATGAGGGTAACTTTTGTTTGTAAAAAAATATTGGACACAGCATTCCTAATACTGCAAGAGTGGGTTACTGCAGCAGAAGACAGCATTCACTAACCCAAAGGCAGCCTCTCAGCAACAGTCTCAGGAGGATAAACACTATTGTTCTGCAGCAGCAAGGACAGGATCAGCCATGGGTATGGATTAGAGAAGTACCCCATTCACCTGAAGGATCTAGGGCACTTAGGTACAGAGACCTTCCTGTGCCTTGCAACACCTTTGTAGTCATCTTGTAGGTATGAATGTACATCAAAACCATGCTAAGCCTCCACAGATGTATTCAATAGTTCTAGCCAGTAGCAGGCTGAATAATGCCAGTGAATGCACCTGAGCTCTGGGCTGCAAGTACTGTAGCATTAAACTGTTGAAATGATCCTTGGCACATCTTTGGCTCAGATCGGCTATTGCTGTCCAGAACAATTCCCAGGCACAGTTTGGGAGCTAGAATAGACCATTCCCAGAGCCACTGCCTGTGGGCATGTGGCCATTTTGTTTGGAAGAATAGAAAATGTTAACTGCTGGGCTTCATTACACTCTGTAGCAGCTGGCATAAGTGTCAGAGAATGGTCCCAGGTACATTTAATGCACCAGCCATAACTTCTCATCAAGAGATTCTTCCAGGTCCTTAGAAAGTTCCACTGGTGCCACAGCATGCACTCCCTCATTAGCAGACAAGTGTAGCACCTGCCTAAGTAACAACAGGCCATAAAATATGTCCAGGAGCACTCCCAAAGCAGCTCAAGGCACTCCAAAATCAGCATTAGTGACTAGTACAGACTAAGCTCCCAGCAGGTTTTTTTAGATGTGACAGTGAATATTTGCGAAAACAGATAACAAACAGGCTGCCCACTGAAAAGGGGAGAGGAAGAGAAGGTGCTCGCAAATTTGGGAGCCATCAGACCTATTTGGGTTAGAGCTGGCACCTCCAGCAGGAATAATATCACATGAGCAGGCAGGAGAATGGCACAGAGCAGCCAGGCTGTGTGTCACAGGGAGCAGTGATATGGCAAACAGGCAGCGAGGGGTATCTTGCACAGGAGATAGTAGGAACAGTGAATTACCAGCAGAGACCCATACAGGAAAAAGTGGGAATATGTGGGAAAGAGCTAAAAAGGAGGGTGTGATTAACTCCTCTTAAACAACAAAACAGTTTTTGGGTTTAGAACCAATACAATCCTGTGTTACTGCTTCCCCTAACAATTCCCCTAACATTGCTGCAAAGTATTTGTACAGAAGAGACAAGTGAAAGGAGTGTCTTGAAATACCAGGGCCAATCTGTAGTTTTCAGAGGCCATATTGTTTACTCCAGTTCATTAACTGACTCAAAAGATTTTCAATTATTTTTCTACATTGGAAAGTCATTGCTGAACCTTCCTGGTTAGTTGGTCTGTGCTGTCAGTGCTGTCACCTATATTTGAATAGTGTTGCTGGTATTTGCTTAACATCAATTTGCAGATTGCAGTCACCTCTTTCAATATTTTGCTAGGTGAAAGAAGCCTTCTCTCCTCTCCTCCTTTTCTGTGGCTGCTCTACTTTACATTTATTTTCCTTGAAAGGGGCTGACTCTGTAAATATGGTATTTCCAGTGAATTTCCCCTTGTGCATTAGACAGCAACATCAGTGCCTTCCTATCTCTGTTAGACATGTCTACCTGAGGCTCATTTGTTTATGTTTGCCTTTTTTCCCCAGAGATTTATAATTTTGCTGGTTTATTATTGGTGATGCACTAATATGCCCAGTTCCTTTGCCTCTACTATCAGTACCAGCTGTAAAGACTCAGTTTCCTCTATTTTGTCAGTATTACTTGTACTCATGCTGGAGGTAGAATTGCCTTCCTTGCTTTTTATAGAAAGTAACCGTGTTTCCCCCTCATTGAATAAATCTTGTTTTGTAGCGGGATCCCTAAGGGCAGGTTTGCATGCACTTGCATCATCTTAAAACTGTCCTGTTCATCTTATAAAAATTATTTCCATAACATAATTTCATGTTAGGTTTCTACTCCAGTTGACTAATGGCATTACTGCTTACAACTTTTCTCAGACTTGCTATTTTACTTTTTGTTTAGAAAGCTTTTGATGCACATATCTTTACTGCAAAGTAATCCTCCAGGAACCTGATGGTATTGTTCTCTCTTACTCTCTTTTCAGAATAGGTGAACCTTCTCATCAGTTACATCTACATCTGAGGACCATGTACTTTCCCTCAGCCTTTCTGAAATTAAAATCTTGCCATCTATGGATCCTTTTTGTTTGTTCTCTTGTGTTTATGTTTGTTCTCTTTCTTTCCTGATGACTGTTTCTGGTCCAAGATTTCTTATGTTATTTGTACCACAGCTACTGAGCTATAGGACATCAGCTTTATTTTGTTGAAGGGTAGTAAACTCCCACTAGACTTTTTTGCTTCATTTGGTAAGAGGTAAAAGATTCATTACGAATCACAATAAGCCAGTATGAATCCAGTAGTTGAACTGATTTCACTTAAAAGGACATTGCTGTAACTAAGAACAAAATGAAGATTATCCTTTGCTTTTTGTATTCTTTAGTCTTTATTTTTCTCTTTATTTGTTTCTCTAGTTCTCAATACTCCTATCCTTTCTAATTTCTGCAGAATGAGTCATGTCCTCTGTTGATATTTGATTGTGCTGTGTATTTGCCTGCTGAGCATATCAATCTGCTTTTCTTTCAGCTTACTCATTACAGCGTGATACCTGAATACAATCCTCATTGAAAAATCATCTATTCTTTCTCACTGAAGGCTCCCCAGACACTTAAAAGTTTTCTTTTGTTAATGTTTTGGTCTCAGTCTACTCTTACAGTATCTGCTTGTATGAGATGAATTACTAATGGTATGCCTTTCAAACACATCGGTATGGTAGCCTTCAGACTCACATTAGGCAATTTTAGCACCTGGACACTGCAAATGGTTGTTTGGGGGGAACAAAAGAGTCAGTATGTGCTCTTGTAGGCAAGTTTAAGATGAAAGAATAGGCATTTGCAGTTACAAATGTGGAACCATATAATCAGTTAATGCTAGCATTTCAATCTTGCTTGTGTTATTTAATTTTGTGCTTTTTCCTCAGTATCCACTGGGCACTGCTGCAAGAAGCAATGTTCTGATCCCAAGGCAGGCACAGCTGGTTTGGCTCAGTAAGTTTACTTGAACACAAAATTAGTTATCATACTAATCATACATACATATCATACATAGTTGTAAAATGGTTGGAAGGCATATTAAAGATCATTTTGTTCCAACCCCCCTGCCACAGGCAGGGACACCTTCCACTGGACCAGGTGCTCAGAGCCCCATCCAACCTGGCCTTGAACACTTCCAGGGATGGGGCACTCACAACGTCTCTGGGCAACCTGTTCCAGTGCTTCACAACATCTAATCGAAATCTCTCCTCTTTTAGTTTAAGATAATTCCCTCTTTATCACTATCTGTCCATCTAAAACATATCTCTCCCTCTTTTTTATAAGCTCTCTTTAGGTACTGAAAGGCTGCAAGGAGGTGTCCCCAGAGCCTTTTCTTCTCCAGGCTGAACAATCCCAACTCTCTCAGCCTGTCTTCATAGGAGAGGTGCTCCATCCTGTGGATCATGTAGATCCTCTAGACCCTAGGAGGCCCACATCTTTCCTGCACTGAGGACCCCAGAGCTTTATGCAGTGCTCCTTGTGGGCAGAGGGGCAGAGTCACCTCCCTCCACCTGTTGGCCACCCCTCTTTTGATGCAGCTCAGGATGCTATTGGCCTTCTGGGCTGTCAGGGCACACTGCAGGCTCATGCCCACTTGTGTGTGACCCAAGGGACTGCCCACAGGTATGTAATTCCAGCGTCCTTCTCTAGGTGTGTCCCTGAACCCATAAGCCACAGGGAGTTACTGAATGGCACAGAAGATCTGTGGCAGCTGGATCCAGCATATGAAGCTGCTTTTCTACCCCTTTGTGTCATCTGGACTGAGGTTTAGAATTGATCCCTTGCTTGGAGAAACAGTTTAAACTACAGCTATGCATCCTTTTAGTTTGTAGAAAAATGGGTTCACACCTCACTTTATGCACTGTACATTTTGAGTTAATTGCAATTGAAAAAAGCCAATAATTTAAGCCATCCTTGTGAACACCTTATGAGAGAACAACCAATTAGAAGGAAAGGAAAGGAAAGGAAAGGAAAGGAAAGGAAAGGAAAGGAAAGGAAAGGAAAGGAAAGGAAAGGAAAGGAAAGGAAAGGAAAGGAAAGGAAAGGAAAGGAAAGGAAAGGAAAGGAAAGGAAAGGAAAGGAAAGGAAAGGAAAGGAAAGGAAAGGAAAGGGAAAGGAAAAGGGAAGGAAAGGGAAAGGAAAGGAAAGGGTAAGGGAAAGCAAGGCAAGGCAAGGCAAAGAACACACCCAAAGAATTTTCAGGGAAACAAAAAGAAGATACCAAAAACAGCAATCAGTGATCAATTTTATCCTAATCTCCATAAAGAGAAACAATAAAAAGATGACGGTGATGTAAACTTTAGAAAGCATAAAGGCAAGAAGACTATGAACTGTGTACATTGAACATGTAAGATGAGGAATTGTGAAGGGCTTTGTAACACAACAAGAACGACTTAAGCAGGAAATCCCACTAAGTGCCACATTTAGTCTTTGGACTACCTGGTTGCTTGGTGTTATCAAATCTTCATTAGGAAATCACGTAAGACTCAGACAAGTAAAGCACTAGTTCAGAAACTATTTTCTGTTCATATATATGGTAAACCACTAGGTCTACCAATTCTTAGATACCTCCCAGGGCATGCTGATACCTACCTAAGGGGAAAGGATTTCCCTCTGCATTGCATTACTCAAAAATTAGACACATCGGTGAAATTTACAACTTCCTCTGAAATACTTGCAGAAAACACAAAGGAAGCAGGCAGCAGGACAAGAGGTGACTCTTAACCTAGTCTGGCTTAGCAATTCCAGCACCTCTATCAAAGTACATGTATCATTTATATATAACATATTTGTTACACTTGATTAATTTCCCAAATTACCTTTAATCGCTTACTCATCTAAAAAGGTACATTTGACTTAGCTTCCAAAGATAAGCATCTTTCCTTAGTGTTATAACTATGACTTTTCTAGCCTAGAAGTTGAAATTGTCTCAAATGACAGCACTGGAATCTCTGAGACACAAACTGGATTCACTCAGTTATCTCCTGGCACCTATCAGCTATTCATGTCTGTATGTTCTATCACATGACACCTGGCAGTGTATTCTCTTCTAAGCAGGTTACATTCAGATATGATCTTCCTGTGTACCTGGTAAGGACCTACAAATCCATTCTTTGAAGAGTATTTAAATGGTGTTGCCTTTAAGACAGTACTCAGGGTTTCTGGATGCTATTAAACTCGGGGCGATAATAGACAAAAAAGATAATTATAAAATGAAAATCCTATCTGAAGAATGATGTATACTTTGAGCCTCAAATGGATTTGTATCAATTATATTTTCCATAAGTATTTTTAATGCAATATCCAAGTATTGTAAAATTACATATATTTGTATTGCTAGACTTAAAGTACAGCACCCAGTTCTGAGTGAGAGCTGCTTCTAGTTAATACATTCCTGCAAGTGCTACTAATCCTTGAGTAATATTCCATTCACCTTAAGGTGCAACTTAGCCTGGGTAATGGCTCTCGTGTGTGCCATTCAATCCTAAGTAATCTTTATAGACACTCGGAATCTCCTCCCTCTTCAGTCCCAGTTTCTGGTCTACTGAGGGAAAAACAAGAGTCAAAATAATTTTAGACCATGCAGGGTTGATGTAGCCCCTGAAAATTCCATTTCCCTAACAGCCGCTGATGCCAGATACCTGTTTCAAGGATATTGATTCTTTCTTTTTAACACCTGAAGCTCTATGAGTATGTGCAGAAGTTGTTTTTCTGGAGAAAAATCATCTTTCTCTATATAAGAAACATTCACTTCAAGGCCAAGCTATGGGATTCCAAACTATTTGGCAGAAGTTACAAACACTCCGTGATCTGGGGTGAGCCAAGTGACACAGAACATGTAATTCTAAAATTCTGTCAGAGGCATGGTCTGCTTAAGGAAACAGAAGGAGCTGGGCATAGCATTTTTTCATTCCTGCTGGTGGGTGCTTTCCAGTAAGACATCCCAAGATATCATTGTGTCAAGGCTAATGCAGCTGTTATGAGCTTAATAAAGAGGACCTCTTTTTTCCTAATTTTTAAGCTATTCAGTAGTCTTTCTGAAAAGACAACAGTAACAGCTGTTTATCAAAAGTAATGCAACACAAGGTTCATGTTTATTCCATTTTTTTTATTTCATCTCCCATCCAAACAACTATTTTTCTTTAACTCTTGAAATTAAACCAGTGTTTCCTGCTTAGAACATCACATTCACTTCAGACAGTACTGAGAAACTTTCACCAATGGAAGAGGCACTAAGAAATGTGCATCTATTTTGAAAGCTGGAATATAGTAATGAAGTGTTAGGGACAGCTGAATTAAAAATACGGCTTTTACTGCTTCAATATATTTTTTCCTTAGTTGGATGTGCTACATGAGTATTGAAGTTTCCATATCTGAGCCCTTTTCCCTGCACTGTTACTATGGTTAGAGCTCTGCTGACAACTCAGGAGAGTTGTACAGCTTACGAAGTGTCTGAGCTGTACAGACCTGCACTGAAGCAGATCTTCACCTGACACTTGTCTCTCCCTCAACAGAACCTATTCCAGGAGCTGCAGCCCACCTCACACCCTGCTTGAGCACACCACCCAACTCTTCCTTTTATGATCTGCTGCCATGGTAAGGAGTTCCTGTATTCTTTAACTGTAGTGAAAGATGCCCAACTCAGTAAGGATATTTTAGTTCAGCAGAACAACTTTGCTCTCAGTTCACATCTCAAGGTCCTACCTTTGACACTTGAAGGGGTCTTTTCTGCTCTGAACCCCCTTGCAGGCGGAAGCCCCAGGGGGCACCTCCAGACAGAGTGATGAGCATTTCTTCTTCAGCTCCCATGATTTCTGTGCTTTAGATATTTTGTCTTCACAACTTCAGTATAGACTCCAGTTCTTAACAGGCAGAATCTTCTATTCCCATATTCACAATTCACACCACCACTCTCCAGTCCCCACAAGGCCCTCTGCTCACTTTCTCCTTGAAGTTCACACACACACACGACTTGAGACTGTCAAGTCCAGCCTTCACTGCTCTTCTGGACTCTCAGCTGCTGCTCTGCCTATGATTAGACATTTGATTCTGCCCTTGGTAAGGGGCCAGAGTTGTCCTACACACGTGTCATGTCAATCTCACCCTCTGTGCCCCCCCGCATACACGATGGATCTCTCACCGGAACGTGGCTGAAAATAGCACACCTCCTGTCTCTCCAGAGCTTTGTCTGACACTCTTAAAGCTGGAAGCATTTCAGTAAAAATTTTATTTCCACTTTGCATTCCAAATGCAAATCATAGAGTCACTCATCACTCAGGATCCATGTGTATGAGTTTCAGGCAAGGACATGTCACAGGCACAAACTTGTCCAAATCAGGTGATGGTACCTGACCCTATGAATTGAACAAAACCAGCTTGCAATTAATGTGCTCTCCACTCCTATTTTCTCCATGCAGCTAGTGTTATTGTGCAGCAGCACTGTGTGCCTGCCCTGAAAGCCACAGGCAGACTATAGATGTACTGTGCTCCCTCTGCAGCCTGCTGCTCCCTGACATCCCCTACATCCACTCGTAATATTAGACACTGGGACCAGAATAGCTGGGATTAGCTACACACACGGGATTCAAACAGTTCTCTGCAGGGCGCTGCTTACATAGACTCAGTGGCCAAGAGAGCCCAACCAGGTCATAGAATCATAGAATCAAAGAATATTTTCAAAGAATTAAAAGTTCCTTCCAACTTTTAAGGATCACCTAGCCCAACCCACCTGCACTGGGCAGGGATGTTTTCAACTATATCAGATTGCTCAGAGCCCTGTCCAACATGACCTTGTGTGTTTCCAGGAATGGTGCATCTGCCACCTCTCTGGGCAGCCTGTTACGGTGTTTTTCCAGCCTTGTAGCAGAATTTTTTTTCCTTATGTCTAGTCTAAATCTACCCTCTTTTCATTTAAAACCATTACCCCTTGTCTTTTAACTATAAGGCCTACTAATATGTCTGTCTCCAGCTTTCTTAAAAGACTCCTTTAAGTACTGAAACACCACAATAAGGTTTCCTCCTTCTTCAAGCTGAACAACCCCAACTTTCTCAGCCTTTCTTAGTAAGAGAAGCCTTCATCCCTCTCACCATTTTCTTGGTCTCCCTCTGGACCTGCTCCAATGGGTTTATGTCTTTCCTGTGCTGAGGACCCCAGAGCTGGATGCAGGTCTCCAGATGGGGTCTCACTAGAATGGAGTCGAGTCTTTCAGTGGTTTTTCTTTAGGACCATGACAGACTCCAGACAGAACTCCTAGCCAGCCCAAGCCAGGGAATTAGAGAAGAATTTAAGTCCACATTCCCTCTTTCCTACAAGTCTTAAAACATAATTTTCTGTTAAGATCCTGAGGTCAAGCTTATCCTTACCTCTTCCTTATTCTGCATGTGCTTAGCTCTCAGTAACTACTATCCTTATACTGTAAAATCCAGAGGATGTTCTTTTGCTGTGATGCCATTGCTTGATTGACTACTCCATTGCCAGTAATATAGCACCACTCATCCAGTGCCATTGCATATTGCTGGTGGGCACACACCAACACAATCATAGAATCAGAGAACCATCAAGGTTGGAAGAGACCTTTGAAACCATCAAGTCCAACCATCCACCCAACACTACCACTGTAACCACTAAATCACATCACTCAGCACCAGATCTGGATGCCTCTTAAACCACCTCCAGGGGTGGTGACTCCACCACATTCCTGGGCAACCTATTCCAATGCCTGACCACCTTAACAGTGAAAATGTTTCTAATATCTAATCTGAGTCTCCCCTGTCCCAGCTCTAGGCCATTTCCTCCTGTCCTCTCTTTAGGCACAGTACAAGAGACCAGTCCCCACCTCACTGCAACCTCCCTTCAGGCAGTTGTAAAGTTGTAGATCCCCCACAGGCCTCCTCTTCTCGAGACTGAACGACCCCAGGTCCCTCACCCATTCCTGTAGGACAAGTTTTCTAGACCTTTCACGAGCCTTGTTGCCCTTGTCTGGACACGCTCCAGCACCTCAGTGCCCTTTCTGAAGTGAGGGCGCCAGAGGGGCCTGTTGAAGGGAGTACTTGAAGTGTGGCCTAAGCAGTGCCGACTACGCAGGCACGATCACTTCCCTGTTTTTAGAGGGGAGCGAACAACTCTCTGCACCTCGGTGCAGAACTGGCCCTGGTTGCTCCCCCGTCGCGGTCTTTCACAGGCCGCTGGTGGGACAGGCGGCCAAGGGCAGCGTGGTCAATGGTGGCCGAGGCTCAGCAGCGTTCGGCCGTGCCCCGCTGACGCCTCAGCTGCCCGTGCAGACAGCGCTGGTTCGGGCCGCGCGAGAAGAACCCCCCGCCCTTGCCCGCAGCCTCCTCCCGCCCCACGCGGGACGTCAGAGGTCGCCGCCTCCCGGCGCCTGCGCCGCATCCGGGCCCCGGCGGGCGGAGCGCGGACGNCCGTCGGTGTCCCGGTTGTGGTGCGGCGACACCCGGCGGCTGCGGGTCGGGCCGTCGGTCCGGCACGGAGAAACGAGTGCTTCTTTTTGGCCGGGGTGCGCCGCGAGTCAGATACCCCCTCTGCAGTCTCCCTAATCTCCTGTAATCCGCGGATCCTTCCCCTGGCGTTTGTGCTGTGCTGTTCAAGCTTTCATTCATTCGAGCTTTGTAAAGGATGGTCGTCCCTTGTGGAGATTGGGCGGCTGAGATTGGCTGGATTTGGTAGTAAAACTTGGTGGCTGTTTGTCTGTGGCTTTGAAAGAAGGAGGAAGGAAAGTAAAGGGGATGGCATGATCGAAATACAAGTGTAGTCTTGAAAAGATGGTTATGCAAGATGGGACTCTTGCTTTCCATGTAGATGGTGATTTAAATCTGTTTCATTTTCTGTTGTTGACGTTTGCTTCCACACTCTTTCTGGGAAATGCTTTCGATGGAGTACAGTGAAGCTTAGTTTCCTTTAGCTTTTTGTTGGTTTTTTTATGGAATGTACTGAGCTCTGAGAGAGACTGCAAAACCATCCAAACTAGGCTGTAGTTGAAGTTCTGCTTAAACTTGGTGGCTAATGGAAGTACTTGCTGGGACATAAGAGAATTGCTTACACCTGTGTCAGAAAGTAGCCATAGGAATTAATATTTGTCCTGTCATTGAAAATACAAATTTTTTTCAGTCGGGTACTCAGTTGATTGTTAGCTATTAGTATGATAATTCCTTAAAAATATTTCTAGATCCATTTCTGTTACAGGATTCTGTAGTCATCTTTACCAAATGTGAGCAATGTTGGACAGAAATCACAGATGTCACACCCAGATTCTTTTTTGTTTTTTTTTTACAAGCAGTGTAAAATCACATCACTGGAATAGGAGGTGACTACTGATTTTGTGCTCTACTCTTTATTAATGTGAATTTTCCTGAGTAAATTTAGGGAACTCTGGCTTTAACATTGTTTTATTCTTTCTCACAACCTTCTTCTAGAGTAAGTGTTCCAGTTATGGGGCAGATAGAAATATGTGTAGCCTGAAACTTCTGAGCTTCCCTCTTTAAAGGAGACCTAACTTTCAATCACATATATACGCTCTGTTAAAACATAAACTTTTTTTTGTGGAACAGGTTCTTGCTAATGGAACTATTCTTTTTGGCTTGAAGTTGTGCCATTCAGGATTCTTTTATTGCAGTAAACAGACTGTGAAGTGGACATCCATATAAAGAATATATAATTGCTTCTTAATATGCTGTCACACTCACTCCAGGTTCTAATTTCATGGCTGAAAGCTGACATAGTAGTGAACAGCTATTTAAAGGATTAGTTCTTTGATGAGTGGTTTGGTGCTTGTACCTCTTTGAATATTTTTTCTTGCTATGTTAGAACTGTGTTATCTTCCTGTAACACTTACTATCAGAAGGAGGGTCAAAAATCAAAGGAAGAATTTATAGTTGGCTAAGGGAGGCCAAGGTACAAAGAGTCAACTAAGTCTCTGCAGAAGAGAGGAGGTGAATGTTTCTTGTTCTTGAAAAGCTGTGTTCGGGATAAATTGTGAAGACAGAGCTTGTTCTTATATGTTCAGCAAGATTCATTATTAACATAGAAAGCGCTAAAAGTATAAACTGGCAGTAGGTATTAGGAAAAGCTAATTCTGACCTTTTTTGTTTCTTGCACGTGATGGAAATTGTGTAATGTACATTTGTGTAGAGGAAGTCAGAGCACAGAGATGCCCAGTGTTACAATGTATGTGAAGAAAACTTGTTTTTTAGTCTTATTCTGTATATTCCCATTCTTCCTCTCTTCCTTCTGGCCTCTTCCATAAATTTGAAACTGCTCGTGTAACTTTTTGTAATCAATTATGCTTGTGCAAGATTCACAGAAATGATTCAGATTATTTCACTCATTGTAACATGTGTTCCACATGTATGTGGAGGCAGCTTAGAGAGGGATCTTTCAGTGTGATTTTGTTGATGCTGTGTTGTCAGTGACTTTTGCCTCCATGGGGTTGCTCTTCAGAAGCCATGCTTATAACAGTGTTTTTCAAATCTTTTCCTAGAGCTTGATTAGAGTGATGGACATGTGAATCAGTCCCACCAGGAGGCTTGAATCAACAAAATATAAATGGTTATTGAAGTAGAAATCTGGTGGTGATAGCAGGTAGTTGGAAATAGTGGTAGCTTTAAGGTTAGGTCAAGACTAAGCTGGTTTTTTTTGTATTCAGTTTTTAATCACTTTCACTCTTGTAACTTGTATATTGTATTGTACCTTGCCCAGGATGATGAATCAGCCTAACAAAACTGGGTTTAGTGTGACTCTTCTTTAGAAGAATATGGAAGTGATCCCACCTTAGATTCACTTTAAAAACTGTGTCTTATACCTTTCATGAACTGTTAACATAAATGTTTCTGTCAGTAACTCAAAAGGCATAGATGAAGAAGAAGTTACACCTGTGATGTAACAAGTTGAGGATCTGCACAGGTGGGAAGAGAGTGCCACATATTACAACCAGATTGGAGTTAGTTCCAGTGTTGCCATTTGATTTGGACAATTGTGTGGGAGGCATTTTTTACAATGGCCTGCAGGCTTACAGATTAGTTGGCAGTTTCTGACTTCTAGGACATGAGTTTCTTTTCCAGGATTTTCTATAGAAAAAAAAGAAACACCAGGAAATTTTTATATCTGAAAAGAACCAAGTGTTCCATGAGTGCTTGTAGAAGACCTAGTCAAGCTGTCAATGAAACAAAAGCAAGGACATCTGCCTTTCCAAAGAGTGTTCTTAGCTCCAGAGTCTAGGTCTTTGTAAGAGCACCAAAACCTTGCTGCTTCCAGAAAGTTGCAGAACAGAAACATTAAAAGCACTGTAGGCAATATTCTGAATTACTGGTGCTCTCCTTCTATTCCATCTTTTGGAAATAGTTTTGATTTTTATATTAAATTAAATAGATGCATTTCCTTCAGTTCCAGGATAACATAGGTGGCCATGTGGTTGTCTTGGGTTGTGTGGGGGATTTTTTGGTTGTAGGTTTGGGATTTGGTTTTTTGAAAGTATCAGTCTCCTCAGAAGTTGAAACAAACAAGCATTTCCTTTCTTTGGGACCGGTAAAAAAGGCACTAGCATCTTTCTGAAGGAAAGTAATTTTGCTTTTCCTTTAGAAAATGAAAAAGAACTGATGAGATCAGACTTTTCAGTTTCAAAAGGGGGTTAACAGTGAATGCAGACTACAAAAAATGATGAATATGAAGTTTTCAGTGATTTTGGAGATTTGCTCATTGAAACAAGCTCATATGAATCACTAGGTTTTTTTAAAGCATGTCATAAAAACTTCACTGTGGTCTGATTTGTTTGGATACTAAGTAATCTTGAAGCTATTGTACAAATTCAGATATTCTGCACCCCCCACCTTATTCCTGTGTATTTTGCTCCCATCAGTTTATTACTGATTGTGACTGGTTCTCTGTCTTGTACAACAGCCCTTCTGGTGTAATTGTAGCTTTGTAACTGTGTTGACTAAAACTTCATGGTCAGCTGCCTTTATACAGTGGAATAGAAAATGGTATGGAGTGACTGCTTCCTGCTTTGCAGGAAAATTGTTTATGGTAATGACCACTTGTCATAGGATTTTTTCTCTAGCATCAGTCCTTCTTATTTGAGCTTTGTATCATAACTGCTGAGTAGTAATATGATGTTCAACACAAAGTGTCAGTATTATGTTTGGCTTAGTTTTGGTAATGTGTTACTATGTGCAAAGGAATATCCTCAGCATTGTTATCCAGTGAAATGGCCTGTTATCTCCATTTCTCCCTATCTGGTATATGTATTATTTCTGTCATTCTTCACACCCCAGCCACCCTTCATGATATAAGACAGAGCACAAAATTCTCCCTTTCTCCATATCTCTTCAAGTGACCAGGTTGTAATTTACATAGAGATGTTTTTTGAGTGGAAACAAAATAAATGTTTGATACCAATAACTTGTACTGGGGAAGAGGGAAAATGGACTCACTCAGTGACAACTGTCTTCCACTTTCTCAGAGGCAGATACTGCTGGTCCTGCCCTGTGGTATTTCACATCAGTGATGAGCAGGTGTGCCACAAGCTGTGTGCTCAGAGCAAGTCGAGCACCAAAATAATGAAACAGCCTTGTCCACACCTTCAACACTGGGCTTGTTCTTAAGTTTCCCTCCTTGACCCTCTGCCAGTGTAGAGCAAGCATCAGCTTGTGCTGTGGTGGAGATGAACCTGCTGGCTGGCAGATGGGTTAGCTAAAGTTCTACCTTTCAGTTAGGACATTGAGTTAGAACCATCTTGTTTGTTTAACTACTTTTCCCACAAAAGTGTGGGAGATCATCTCTAAACTCTCTTTCTCTGTAAGATGTGCATTAAATCAGCTTACCTCTTGGTTTTGGTATTGTGGAGAGAGCAGTAAGCTGACAAATATCACCTACTCAGGCAGGAAATACTGATATTCACGTGAGGGACGGAAGGCAGAAAAAGGAATGGTGAAAGATTATCAGGTAACATCACTTACTGAGTATACACTCACAGCAGTAAGTCAGAAGTGGTTTACAAGGGATGTGCTTGATTTCTTGTCCTATCATGCTTTAAGAAAACAGGAGAAAAAGCATGAAAGATTGATCTTCTGCCCTGTAGTAATTCAAACATTAGATCTCTTCAGGGATTTCTGTAGATCTAACTTGTACAAAGTTGTGATGGTTATAGATCAGAAGCTATCCTGTGGAATACTGCTACTCTGCAGCTCTTCCTGCAGGAGGGACCTGTTTGCAGGAGCAGTGACTAGAAGCCAGGTTCCTCATGTGCAATCCAATCAGCAGGGGTGAGAAGAAGAAAACACAGCCCTCCTTCCTTGTCAGAAAGCCCTGCCCAGATGTTCCAAGATGTGCAGGCAGAGCAGTCCTCTCGATGTGTTCGTTCCTCCCTGTACTCCCACTTTTGCAGGAGGCACTCTCTTGCTTTACTGTTTGTACAGAACAGGAAGTGGCTGAGAGTAGGTCTATGATTGCAGTGTGGTGACACTGACTGCCTGTCTGGGCAGGAAGAGGTTAACCTTTCAGGGGAAAGGAGCAGGTCCCAAAGTCCAGACTTCCTGGCCACATGGCTGCTCAGGTTAGTCTGTTTTGCAGAACTAAGTCAAAGGTAGTGTGGGAAACCAGAATTTTTAGAGATTACATCTTATAAACGTGACAGCAAGAGAGTAATCATGTTGAAAACCACTGCAGGCTGGTGAAAAATTCTGTCATGCTCCTGTAAGCTATTGCAAATGACATGTTAACTTTCCAGAACAAATTACCTTTAAATATTTAAGGGGATCTTTTTCTAAACAAAAGCCCTGTCTTCGCCTTTATACAGCTTGGAGAATAAAAATGTAAAACTTCATTTATTTCCTTTCATAAAAGTTTAAAATCTAATTACAGAGTATTAGTAATCTTAGTATTGACATTTGTCACGTTTACTAGCTATAGGAGGTTAAATGTAGTTCTTACGTTTTGTGCCAGATTTCTTTTGTAAATAATGAAATCTCTCTATTGTGATATATGTATTTTCCCTTTATTATATATATGCAATAATTTCTTCATATGGATGATTCTTACAGAGCTGTAGTTCTTCCATTAGCTTTGTTGTACAACCATGGTGTCAGTTGCTGAAATATTCTTTGGCATCATATTTTTGGTAATGTGAAGAACTAACCTTAGGATTGTTTGGCATGTGTTAATCAGAGTGTAGGCAAACCAGCTTGGGGATTTGCTACCTGATTGAGTTAAGCTACAGATTCCTGGTCAGGCTTTTGCTTCTTATGGCTGGTGGCTGTTGCACCTCTGTCTCCTCTGTGTTAAGATTTGCTTTGTATCTTTAACACACAAGTTCATCGTAGGGTTTGGAGAAAAATATAAGGGCGACATTGGTTATTTTACCTTTATTTTATATTACCTATATTTAATTTTACCTTTACTTTACATTTTTATATAAACTGAGTTTTTTTGGTAAATAATTTAATTGCCCTAAACATGTTTCTTTAGTGTTAGTGTAGGTAGTCTTAGCTGAATAGGATAACAGTGACATTGAGTATCCAAAGAAGTGTAGGGGATGCAAAATATTCTTAGGAGAAACACACCATGAGGGAATCTCCTGCCCCTGAAGTCATCTCTGTGATTCTCCACAAATGAAAGGCACTATGGGTTATCTGCCTGTTGGCTGTTGTGCGAATTGTCTGCTTGGTTCGGGGTCTTACAATATCAGTTCTGCTTTTCTTGTTATAAAGCTAGTCAGTCTCTTCATACAGTTAGTTAAGGGAACTGGGAATCTGTTGAGCAATATTTCTTGCAGAAGTTTGCTAAGAAATGTCTCTCCTGTGTCTTGGCACTCTTGGCACTTTGATATAAACTCCTTTAGGGCCATCCTTGCCTGTAATAATTTTCCATTTTGAACACCTTTCCTAGGCGAACGTTTTGCTTTTGGAGTATCTTTGTTTTCTGAAATGGATGTACGTAGCAAGGACATTAAATCAGCTATTGCTAAAAAAAAAAGGCTATAGCTCCCATGCTGGTCCTGTTGTAGATTCTGTCAAACACTTCAAGCAGCTGCCTTTGTGGATGGTGAAGTATGCTGCTTGTAACAAGGAAACATGATCAAGTAAACTAACACAGGGGTTACAGCTGAACTTGTTCAGTGTTACTGAAGTGTTATGTTAAGGAATCACTCCTCTGTATAATGAAATCTGTTTTCTGTTGATCTGATTCTGTGAGGTGGAAGCAGTTTGTAAGGTTTCTCGGGAAACTTGATAATAATCTGCTATGGAATGGGAAATTATGGTATTTCTATCTAAGGTGATGATCACAAATCTAACCAGGATGAAATGCTGATTAAGTTGATTAGAAAACATAGTTGCTGAAAATACTGTTTCAAATAGCTCTTGTAAAGCATTTATCTTACTTGAAAAAATTGCTGTGCAAGAGTAAGTTGCCATTAATGTTGTAGCTTCCCAGGAATTTTAGGATCTCTGACTTATTTGAAAACAGTAGGGAAGCTGGCTAGTTTGGTTTTTTTATCTGCTACAAATCATTTTTCCCCCCCTTTTTGCAGGTGAGATTAGTTTGGGGATGTGAATACAATGAGTGTAAACCAGCAAGCTCACACGGGGCCTCCTTACGGGCAACCTCAGCCTGGATATCAGGGATACCAGCAGCCTGCCTACGGAGGACAGTCATTGCCAGGGCTTCCTCAGTCGCAGTATGGAGCTTATAATGGGCCGATGCCAGGATACCAACAGCCAGTCCCTCCACAAGGTACTGCTCATCAATGCTTAATGATCGATAACCTGTGAGTTGTGGCGTGCATGGAACCTTTGCCGTATATTTCCTATTGTAAGTCGTCTTCTTTTCGTGGTAGCGATTATCTTCTTTTCTCTATGTAATTTGCATGATGCTGAAAATCATGTCATCCCATATTCTGAGGTTATTGTGCTGTCTCTTGTCCTGTGTATTAGGGCTTACTCTTCTTTTGGTAATTCATAAAATTAATGTGTTGAGAAACAGCCTGCTTTTTTCTCTATGTCCATGTCCCTATGTTACTGAAGCACCTGACTAGAAGAGTCTTCCTGATGAGGTTGAGAGGCAGCATTTAGGGACTATAACAGATTTATAACTGAGACTGCATTACGTTATTATGTAGAAAGATCTGCACCCTATCCTGAAAGATTAAGACATACAACTCTAGGTAGAAAGGTTATTTTGAGCTATTTTCCCTAATGTCTTTAAATGCAATAAAAAGTTCGTGAACATGTGGCAAGCTGTATTCCAGAATTTCATTGATTCTGCAGGATCATATTCCTTGTTATTTTTGTCTGTTAAAAAAATAAAAGTAATTCAACTTTTGTTTTCCTGTTTCAAAAGAAAGGCTGACTTTAATAAAGAACTTTGTGAGTCTTGGTTTTCAAGTATGTGAATTGCTTTGGGAAATCAATAGTGACTTTAACATTTGAAATGTACAGGCGAAAATACTATTGCTTTGAATGCAAGTATGTCTGCCTTTTCAGATCACAGGGATTCAGTTTTGCTGAAATTAGCACCACAGGAACTTCAAAATATTTGTTTAGGTTTCAGATGGGTGTTCCAAGGTAATTAGGACTTTGCTGGTCATGCTAATTGTCTCATGCTATTCCTCCCATGCAAGTACATCTTCAGTCTTTTACAACTTCATGGATTTTAACCCAGACTCAATGAGAAGGATAGCACAATCAAAGTGCCTCTAGTTGTCTTGAAACTAACAGAAGTGGGGAGCTGAAATTTGGGTGCTGAATAATTGCATTGTTGGATTTTTGTTGAGAGTTAGTAGAGTAGCAAAGTAAAAGAGTTGAGTGTGGTATGATAAAGAATGAGTTATTCAAGTGCTCCATCTTCCTTTTCTTTCCTTAATCCTCTTCCTCCCGTGCTCTCAATAAATCTCTTCTAACAGCACTTTTAATCTGAGAATTTTGAATTAATTTCACAAAGGGTTTGAGTTCTTGTGGAAGTCATGAAAATTATCTCTGAGTGGAGGAAAGAAACATTGCTTCCTAGGAAAACAGAGGCAGAGGTCAGCCATTGAGTGCTCTGTTTGACTACTCGCTGTAGCCATCAACTAACTCATGTTTTCTGTCCAGTGGGAGGAATGGAGAGAAATTGGACTTGCTTTTGTGAGGGAGAGAAGGGGTTTCAAGAAGGAATTACTACAGATTTGGAAAAGTTGCATCAGTGCAGCTATTTATAGAAAAGAAGTTTTAGCTGTTAGCACTGTTAAGAATGATTAGGGTATTTGAGGAAAGAAACTGATGAGCATCTTCGATCAGATACTTCAATAATTTTCAGACTTTACAAGCCTAAAAAGCATTGCTTTTTAAAGGAATTAACTTTTTTCTTCTGGATTATTTCTGGTTTGCCTTTTTAAATTTTGGGACAGCATAATGTGGTTCATGACAGCTCAGTAAGGATATACCTAGATACCTTGATAACAGTCATATAAACTTGTGCAGATTAAAAATGCAGATTTTATGCCAGTAATGATTGAAAGGTGGTGTGACATTGAGGGCAACAAGGTGGTCTCATTTGAACAACAAAACTATTTTCACTACTCAAGTAGTGACTCATGTACTTTATTGTTATTATCAGGCAAAGGCCATCCAGAGTTTGTGGGGACTTTTTTTCCATCTTTTTTTCTGAGACCATTATTCCTAGACTTAGCAGACTGTATTAAGGAAATTAAGCCTGAATTGTCAGGCTGTGCATTTTGGACCTGCTGTTTAGGATTCCTATCTTTAGAAAAAGGAAATGTAAAATTCAGAGCCTTACACAACAGCCAGAGGTTGTTGACCTGTCAGTAGCTGCTGAGTATGAAATCCCTGTGGAAGAAGGAGTCAAATGAGCAACACATTATCAGAGACAGCAGACAGGTGACAGTAAAAATAGTGACAGTTATCCTTTCTACCACCACCTCCAACACATTATGTTTACTGCAGGTCTTTGTGGCAAGACCTGTTGTAGCTGCATAATGTAGAGGAGAGAGAATTAATTTCAGAGGCAGGAATTTAGGAAACACTGAGGGGTAAAGGGAAAACTGCCAATATTATTCTGTAATCTCAAAGTAGTTGTCTTAGGGATTTATTTTTAAAATAACAGGAAAATTGCTTGGGGGACTGAGTAGAGAAATGTTGGGAGCCGGTGCCATCCTTAGTCAGGGAGTGTTTCACATCTGATTTATGTGACAAACCCTGACTCTAACTAAATGGAATCATGGGAATGCCATGGCAGTGATGGTAGTCTTTTGGGGACCAGAAGTGGAATGCTGTTGTGCTAGCTGAAAATAGCTGCTTCTTGCTATGAGAATATTGAAAGAACCAGGACAATTTTGCCCCAGTCCTTCAGTCAGTCTGTTGATTTCCTTCAGATGAGGTCATGCAATTGAAAGTGCAAATGCAATTATCTGAATACCAGTAATAATTAGGCTGTGGGTCATTTTACATAGGCTTAGTTTATGAAAATGTGTACACCTTGTATTAGTGTAAAGGCTACATTTGTAATATGTTGTGCATGGTAGAAGAGAGGGAGTATAGCTTAAGGAACAAGGTAGATGACATGAATTTTGTGTATGAGATATTTTCTGGCCTGCAAACTGTTCTCAGCTTTGGACAGGCTGTCCCTAAGTGCTTTCTCTCAGGCTTGATTTACTGGTGTATTCTGTCTTTCCAGGTTACTTTCCTTCCTTGGGGTTTCCTTCGAAGGGCTCTCCTGTATCTCTCAACTCTGACACTTCTTCTCTTGCACCTAATTTCATAGGTAAATGGTGTCCTTTCTGTGGGAGTGTTTGTGCTGTGTCACTTCTTCTGTGCCAAGTTCCCATTTAATATGGATACTTATCTCAAAGGTTGGGTACCTAATTGTTCAGGCAGAGGTGGGTGAGACATTTCCCAATCTATTTGTAGGCAGCATTCCAGAGGCATAAATAGGATATGAAGAAATAATCCTAGTTGAAATCCCTTATGCATGCAGATTCATAGATAAAACTTGACTCGTGACTAATGTTTTCTGAAGTCTGATTTCAAAACATGAATTGGCCCATTCAGATTCTGTTAGGTACAATCATTAGTTTAAAAGAACTTGGTCTCACACTTGAGAGGAAAGATGAGATTTGAAATTATAGCATTACAAAGAAGTGAAAAATCTCCTCAAACCACCAGGAGGTTGTTACTGGAAGTCATGAGATTTGTGTAGCTTGTGCTTTTGTTTAGGGGAAAAACCAAGTTTTTAACTTCCTTGGCCATACTTAAAATCCAAATATATATTAGGAATAATTATTTTTCCAAAAGCTGTGACTTGAAGAAGGAAATATCTTTTCAAAACTAGTAGTCAATATGTAAGAATTAGAAATGCTGCAAGAAACCATATTGTACTTTTCCTTTTTTCCAACTAGTGGTATTTTGGAAGAGCTATGTCTAGAGGTGTCAATTTATTTAGAAGATTAGGGTGTCAGAAGACAGCCATATAGGCTCAGGGCTTTGAGGAAAATCACAGTCATTTCCCATTTTGCTGTAAGCTACCTCCATTTTGAGGTCTGTCATGACTAAGAACATTGCAAAGATGTTGGAAGGGGAACTTGAGGATTTGTCAAGAATAATGAATCTTAGGCTAATAAACCACTGGATACCTATACCTGTTCTAGTGATTTCTTTTTCAGTGAGTGTTTGAGTGGTTTGTAGTAGGGGTGACAGAAGTATATTTGTGATGAGAACTAGAAAAAAAAATACTTCCAGAGCTTTTTCTGAAGTAAGCACATATTTGTCAAATGGTATGCCTGTTAAATTTGGGGGTGGAGGAAATTAATTTAAGGTATATAAAAAAAAGTGTGTAGCATCCCTCCAGGAACTGGATTAAATATGCCTTCAAAGACAAAAGATAGGAAGGCCAAACTATCAAAGGAAAGACATTGGAAAATAGATGTGAGGTATCACAAAAGAAATAGCATACAAATGTTTACAGATCAGGAAATGCTTAGCCAGAGGAACACTAAGATGAAGGTGCTGTAACAGTAGTTTAGAAATGACAAGATTAAATGAGATGAAAGTATATAAAAATAATAAATCTCCAGGAGTAATTAAATCCTGCTCAAAATGAAGAACAGAAGGAGGTTTAGTAGTAAAGAAGAAAACCCAAGAAATGATGAGTTATTTATACAAGGTCTAGTTAATTCCTTCCTTGACTTTACATCCCCAGGTTTGCTAAGAGTTGGATGTAGCAGATAAGATAAAATATGAGTTGAAACCTCATGCTTTAGGCTATAAATTATACTGTAGAATTGAGAAATGGCTCCCCTTGTTTCCTATTTTGTAATGGTTCCTCACAAGAAGGTTTCAGAATCCCTTTGGAACTTGCCATGCTGGTCACTGTCAGAGTGACATAACAGTGTGTATGTGTGGGCTTGGTCTCATGGGGCAGTTTTAGTCATCTGTACTTAATGATACCCCATATGTGAAATAGGTTCCCTTGTGGTTAACAGGCATGGTCATAGAGTTGATCTAATTACCAGCATTGTTATTATAGTATTATTAAAAGAGAAGTTTATATTCTTTTTTGGAAGTAAAAACTGCAGTTGGTGTGCTGGTATTGTATCCAACATTTTGTGGTCTGTGGAAAGACTGGGTTCTGAGGCAAATATGTTTGGGCTGTGACTGAACCAGCTCAGTCCGAAAGATGGGAAAGTATTTGTGTTAGACTCCAAGCCTGAGAGGCTGGAAAGAACAATCTCTGGTGGCCTCCATTATGTTGTATATAAACCCAGTAAATCATGTAATTTTTGAAAACTGAATCTGCCTGCATACCTTTGAGATAAGGAAAACTGACCTGTAATGAACATTAGATTCCACTGAATACAGTTCTTGTTTTAGATAAAAATAATTGGACTTGGAGGGGAAAGGATTCAGTACCTTAGTGACAAGATAATTTTCTTTTCATAAAAGATGAAGTTGTCTTTTGAAGACCCTCCACAGCATGTATTTTCTGCTTGATCTGTGTAGAGATGGTAACTAGTGACACTGGCTAAAAATATTTGTGCATAAATTACTTGTTGCTGATGGAGTATTGTTACAGCAATTCTGCACTTGAATTTTTCATGGTAGTTGCTTCAAGCCCTTGTTTCTATCATTTGTGGTATTTTAATTCATTTTTTCCTTATGTTTGCAGGTTCGTTAAGAGCCCCGCCAACATCTGGAGCTCCCCCGCCAGCCTCTGGAGCATCTCATCCTTCTGGCCACCTGGCATACAGTCAGTTTGAACATGGAGATGTGCAGAATGGAATTCCTGCCTCAGCAGCCCCAGTGCAGAGGTGCATACAAGAAGAGTGAATTATAACACAGTCCTGCCTTGCTAGACTTATGCTAGGTCTAGACTTTTTAGATCTAAATCAAACTAAATACTTCGGGTTTTGGTGGTGGATATTGGCTTTTTTCATTGCTTTGTTATTGTTTTGGAGTAACATTTTGCAACAGGAGTATTCATTAGACAGTGAGTATATGTGGAGATGAAAGACTTGTGAAAGGATGTGAGCAGATGTCAGTGACTGATGAAAACCTCTTCTCCTCCTATGACATTCTTTGTGGTAGTCACTTTCCCCTAAAAAAACTCAGTTGCATCACACAACTGTAGTATTCGTTCCTTGGCAGTGTGAAATGATCTCTGGAGCATGTGGCTGGCTGTATTGAGTAACTTCTTAGTATTGATTCTGGTTCCTCTTCTATGCCTTATGGATCCCTGGGTTACTGTCATCTGAGGTTCTTCAGCATCTTTTTCAGAAAGATACTGCCATTACCTCTGTGGTGAAGGTGGCAATAGTCTTGAAGAGTTCAAATCAAAAGAGTGGCACAGCATTTTTACATAGCTGTGCAGGCCTTACTGTTGGTCACCTTATAGAGTCTGTGCAGCATTTCTGATTTGTTGCGATAACTGGAATGGAATTATCAAAAATACAGAATTTGTATTTTAAAAGCTAATAGATTATTTTTTTGTTTGGTCAGAGGGATTCAGATCCATGCAGAATATGTAATTACTTTTTCAAAACTGAGCTACAGTGTTTCATGTAAATATCTGTGACCCAGATAGCGTTTATGTGGTAGAACAATTTAAAAAGGCACAGAGATTTGTTACTTCTGTAATGAGGAAACAGTTCAGTTTGTCATCTTCCCTCCCAGGCCACCTGCTTCTCAGCCGTTTCTGCCAGGCTCAGCACCCACGCCTGTCAGCCAGACATCTATGTTCCAGCAATATGAGTCCCCCCCAGCCAGCGTGCAGCAGATCAGCAATCACATGGCAGGGATGACAATTGGCATTACTTCAGCCTCTGCTCCTCCCCCAGCTGGACTGGGCTATGGTAAGGTTTCCTGGCTACAAAAAT
Organism: Notiomystis cincta; assembly: GCA_013398075.1. Lineage (NCBI taxonomy): Eukaryota > Metazoa > Chordata > Aves > Passeriformes > Notiomystidae > Notiomystis > Notiomystis cincta. The sequence continues at coordinate 45,146 of VZRX01011147.1, forward strand.
ATGCTATTGATTTTCATTTTTGCTAGCAATTTCTTAAAAGATTTTTTCTTGTCAGTGATTCATTACCATGTGGTTATGGGAATTCTCTGGGTGTTGACATCTGCCATAGTAAACAGTAGTTTTCTTAACTAATAAAGTCATAATTGGGGAAAACAGAACTGAGACTGTTGTAGGGGACAGTGCCAGCACTGCTCAAAATGAATAACAAAGGAGAGTAACAGCATTGGTCCTCAACTAGGTGAATCTTACCGTCTACCCCTAGGACACCTGTTGGAGAGTCTACATGTCTTGCCACGGTTGTGCAGCAGCCCAGTCAAAAAAAAGAAAGGAAAAAGGGCTCCATAAATGTAAATCACAAGGGGCTGAAAATAATCTAAATGATTGTGTGTGGAGTTCTGCTAGAAGTCAAGAAGACACTTATTTAAACAGTAGAAACTGAATTTAGATACTTTGTTCTAGGATATTAGTTCTACAGTCTCATTGCTGTAGATTAGGGGACTTTTTAAATTGAAGAGTTTTGTCTTTATTATGTGTAAGGTGGTCTGACTATTTAAAAATTGTTTTGTTAAAGTACCTTTTAACAAGCATCTCGTATGACAGATTTTGTAGGAAAATTAGGAGTAGTTTGGGGATACAGATTTCCTTGGCCTTTTGGCAGCGTGTTTGTCAAAACTTATTCTCAGAAATATGCAGTGCTAAATACAAATGGTGCTAGTTTCATGCTATTACAGCTACAAAACTCAAAACCATTCTTGATCTGTAGGCTCCAACTGACTATGGAGTTTAAGACAGAAACTTCTTGAACTTAGTTCAAGAAATCCACAGATAGACTTGTGGTGGTTTATATTGTGTATTCCTACCTTTGCCCTTTTTTTCTGGCCCTGAATCCTGAAATGTATTCTGATTATGTAAAATAAGTAGCTCAGACTTTGAGAGACAAGGCAATGAAAGAACTATCAAGTTTCAGATCCCCTGAAGGAGTTTCAGCTTTCTGATCAATCTAGGAGGATGGTCACTTAGGATTTGTCTCTGCTAGTACTGGTAAGTTCATCTGAAGATCAGAAAGTGGTAGACTTATTCAGGTGATCTGGAGCAAATGGGTTTTTCTTGCATCTTAATTGTCTTGAGGATAGGATAAAATGATGTTACATCTTTTTTTTTTTCTTACCAGGTCCCCCAACATTGGCTCCCCCAGTCTCAGGAAGGTTTAGTGCAACAGGATCTGGTCTCTACACACCTTACAGTGCAAGCCAAGAACCCCCTCCTACCAGTGTGTCTCAGGGTCTTCCTTTGGCACAGCCTCCATTCCCTGGTCAGACAATATCAACTCAGCGCCTACCTGCTCAAGTTCCTGGTTTTGCCCCACCTCCTCCTTCTACAGGGGTTGGACCTTCCTCTTACCCTCCTACCACGGGTGCTCCAAGGCCACCTGCCATGCCAGGCCCACCACTGCCTGGGCAGACAGTTGCTGGACCACCATCATCCCAGCCTAATCATGTATCCTCACCACCACCTCCATCAGCTATGGCAGGGATGCAGCCTGGGCCTCCCATGCGTGGTCTCCATGGACCACCTCCTCCCACTCATCCTCCTCAGCCAGGATACCAAATGCAGCAGAATGGTGAGTATTTCTAGTATAGGAATTTTAATTTATGTATTCTCTGTATGCTGCAAACTGAAAACCAGATTTCAGGTTGTCACTTGTGGGCTCCTGGCTGCACATCAAAACTTCCCTCTTGTTTCCCTGTGCTCATGTCTGAGATAATATCATGTGTCATTCTAAGATATTTTATAATACAGATTTTAATCAGATTATGTAATGTACCTAAAGGAATTCTAGCTTACTTGGCCAAAAAAGTGTTTAGCAATTAGTGCCATAATAGTACCAGAATTTGTGATCAGAATTTTATTATGGACTCTAATTTGATGTCTGCGACTTCACCTGTTCAAAAATAGACATCAGACATACTGAAAAGCCTTATTTTATATTCTTTAAATTTGTGGCCACTGTGCATATGCAATGTATATGAAAGGAGCTGTTAAATATTGAAAAAGGAGTTGCTATGTTTTCTCCTTTAATTTGCATAACCATATTTTTCCTCCCTTGTAGAAACTTACACATCTTAAATGTACTTAAAAGTAAGACCAGTTAAGCTTTCTGAATTAAAACGAGTTTTGGCTGGTTTTTAATAAGTAACACAGCTGGGATAAAGTAATCATGTGCAAATGTTGGGACTGAGAATCCCATCCTCCATGCAGCTTTGCACAGCTGGACAAGTGAATGACTTAAAAATATCTGTTCAAAGTCCTATGAAGTGTAAAAATACTGATGAGTGAAATCATGCTGTTACTCTGTAAGTGACTGGAATTGTCTAAAATAACATGAAATAGCTTCAGGTAGTTACAAAACAAAAGAGAAAATCACATTAGCCTATTACTGTAATTTCAGACAAGCCAAAACTGCCCAAGGGAACTTCTTGCATATCTTTAATTTGAAGAATTAGGGATCATGCACTAGCTTATTTGGTCGTTCTGTGTGCACTTTGTGTTAGACAGTTTTGCAGATAAATGTTCGTGGTTCATGATCATAATGTACATTGTAATGAACAATTGCAAACTCTAAAACTAGTTACAGTAGTGTGCTGGTTTGGGCTGAGGTAGAGCTAATAGAGTTCAGACTAAAAACCTCTGTTCCCTTAAGTCTAGTTTTGAGGACTGTATCTATCAGTTTATTGGATTGTTGATAGAGGTGTACCAGTCTAAGCTGAAACACTGTGATAAATATGTTTAATCATAATTAACTGAAAAGCACAATTCTTGAGGGGTTTTCTTTATGATGGCAGGGAATGTGGGCAGTGCCAAATGAAGAAATGCCTAGTATTAAGCCACTGTTTCATTTCTGTGTTTTCTTGTTAAGGTTCCTTTGGACAGATGAGGGGTCCCCAGCCAAACTATGGAGGAGCTTATCCAGGAGCACCAAATTACGGAAGTCCGCCTGGACCACCACCTCCACCAAAACGCTTGGATCCAGATTCCATTCCTAGCCCTGTAAGCTTCCTTGTTCTTACCAGTGTCAACTCTTCCACAGTGTCTTTGCATAAAACAGAACTGACAAAGACCAAAGCTGAAAGCAGGTTTCTCGTTCCAAGGAACATCAGTCTGTTTTCCTGCTTATGTTTCTCTCTTCTGTCCACCTTCAGTCTTTTGTGATGAATAAGCCCAGAGGCAGTATTTTTCTTGGTGACTAAAGAAAGACGCTGCATATGGAAATCACTGCTTTAATTTCTCAGGTTTTTTTCTGTACTGTGTTATCTTTTGAGAATCCTTGAGGGTTTTGATTAAACTTATTTCTCCATTTCTGGATTCTTGCATAATGACTTTCCAAGGCGAACTAATTTCAGGTTTTGAGGTGACAGTCTGTGAACTGTATGATCCATGTTTAAAGTATGGTTAGTAGGAGGTGATTGTAGTGCTTTTCCTGTAATCTGTCAGAAAGCTGGTTTGTGTCATGAAGTCATGATGCTACATCAGTCAAATATGGACAGCTTCTCAAACTGGGTTTGTCTTTCAGTGTGGAGGTTCTGAGACAGGATCATCAGTTACATGTGATAGTTAGCAGTGATGAGTAATATTAGGCCTGGTGGTATTACTGCCACTAGTCTACTGTGCTGTTTCTTCCACTGCTGCTGATACTGTTTCTGTACTTCAAAACTATGAAAATAATGTAGTCTTGAGTTAGAGCTGAACTGATGTTACTTAGAAGGTACTTGTATATAAAAAAAGATAACCTGTTTAGGTTCCAGGTTTACGTAAAGCTTACTACTGTATTTTTTTCATAGAATATAAGTCTTCAATTGCTTGTCTGCCTCTCTTCTCTTCCACTAAATGAAATCTCAAATGGCTTGTGTCAGTTGCCTTCATGTTAGCATGTTCTTAAAGCATAAATCCCCAGTTTCTAACCAAGATGAGCAGGTGAGCCACTGCCTCCATTAGCAACGTGTTCAGAGCCCAGCCCAATACCCTTGCAAGACTGGTTTTGGGATCAGTGTATGCAGAAGCTGATGTGTCCTGTTGCATGAACCAGTATCTAAATGTATCTAATTCCAGTGCTACAGGTTTGGGTAGAAAGAAGTAACACTGTTACTTTTTGGTTTATTATTCTCTTTTCTTTCTTTTCTTTTTTTTCTTTTTTGTTTTCCTTTTTTTTTTTTTTTGGGGCCATCCTTTTCTATTAAAAAAAAAAAAGCAACTTAATGAGCTGCCACCCCAGCAGAAACCCAGGCACAGAATAGACCCAGATGCAATTCCTAGTCCAGTAAGTGCTGTATATATGTCAATTGTAGTCTGTGTGTTGGTGACCATCTGTGCATGCCTGAAACCTGAACTTCACCCTGCTAACACTCCATCATTAATCTTTTACCCTTTCCTTGCTGTCTTCTGCTTGCCTTATCAAAATGAGTAACATTACACCACATGAGGTTGTTAAAATCTTCTGTGATGAATGGTGAGGCAATAGAAAGCAGTGTTTCAGAAACAGATCATGAAGAATGTCTCCCCTTCACTTTGTCTGATCTTTAGGATATTGCCTTCATCAGATTCCAGCTGGCATTTTCAGTGTAAGCCAGTAGTAATTGTCCATACAACGTGTGTCTCACGTCAGCATGCGCACAGCACGAGCTGTTGTAGCCATGTTTTCCACCACGTTTTGATCAGAATTTGATTACTGCTCTTGTTGATATACCAGTACTGGGCCAGTGCTCTGGAGTTCTAAAATTGCAGATGAACTGGAGTTTTTTTAATGTTAATTCCTGATATAAATCTTCTAGTATGAGGCATGGGGAGCTATAAACATTCTCTCATTATCTGTGCTCATGCATAACCATTAAATTTTGAATTTGAAAATTTAATGTTTATGTTGGAGAATCTTATCTAAAGAAAGAAAAAAGCAGCTACCTTTTGGATTGGAAGGAAAAAAACACTTTTGGCTTTTTGTTACCCTGTGTCACTTCTCACGTAGTCCAAGTTCATCATTTAACAGGTACCAGTGGTGGGATCACTGTCAGTCAGCCTGTAGACTTTTGAAATGGGAATGGATTTATTGTAGAATAGTCACTGAAACTATGGGAGGGTCTCTGCTGGCAGCTTGCAATCTGTAGTGAGAGGGTGGAAGTTCTGCCATACAAACTTCTGCATTTCAGAATTTAGGCAAAGGCAGGTGTGTTTGATGGCAAAATGAGAGCAGAAGAATGATTACTAGCTTTAATTCTTTCATTCAGTCACCACTATGGAAATGTAGTTTGAACTGTGTACAACTACAAAGGTCAGTGAATATTTTAGTAAAGTAAAACATTTCCATTATCTTAAGCAAATTTACAGTTGTGAAGAATTTGAAATACCAAGAAATTTAAGATTCTTAAAAGCTTTGAAGTTCAATTAATTGACAAATCTATTGAAAATTCACTTTCCACATTCCCAGAATTCAAATCACAAACCCTTGAGCACCACAAAGTAACGAAGACTTCCACCTGAGCCTGAGCTTGCAAGCCATCTGTCTTTAGGCCAGAGTTACAGTGGTTACAAATAAAGACATGCTAGGAAAACAGTGGGACCAGAACAGAAAGAAAAAGCCAGCTTACCTATAGAACTTAGCTTGAGGCTTACAGAAGCTTCTAATTCTTATCAGACTAGAACTGTACAGTGGAATGCTACCAAAAATTCCTTCCTTGATCTGAGTTTGACTTTTATGATTTCAGATCAGACTTTAAAACACAGAGTATGCTGCTACTAAGAACACGTGGGGAAAAATACTATTTGCAGCTTGTAATTTATTGTTAGTCATTCAGTACTATTTGAAATCAAATTGAGAGGTGACTGCTTGACAAAATTTACTTGCTCTTCCTATTTTTAGAGATAGTAATGTTTGCCTCAGGTCCCCTTTTCCCTGCCTTAGAGATTTTTTTATTTTACAGTACTTTGAAACCAAGCCTCCAAATAATAAGATGGTATTTTTCATCACAGATTCAAGTGATTGAAGATGACAGAAATAACCGTGGGTCAGAACCATTTGTCACTGGAGTGAGAGGGCAGGTCCCACCTCTTGTTACTACGAATTTCTTGGTCAAGGATCAAGGTAAAGTATTTTTCTTTTCCTAAACAAACAAAACACAAATCCCGAAGAGTCAGTGACAGAACTGTGTCTTTAAAGGAAATGTGTGTTTTTCCAACAGAAGCTGAATTTCAGGTCCTGTGTTGATTTGATCTCAGTTTAGATTCTCCTGATTGTTTGGTAGTTAGTATCCAATTTGCAGGTAACAAAATGTTTTCCAGGGCAGATACCTAGGAAATCAGAAAGCAGCAAGTGAAGCCTCTTCTATAGAGCTTTATAAAAAACATTTAAGAACTGAAATCTACTAGCAACATCATTAGAATTGGACTGGCAACTGCATTTTTTAAAATTAAAAGGGATGTAAATTGGTCTGAGACCTCCTTAGAGAAAATTGCTAACACTTTGAGTTTTAAAGTTCCAGAAAAAACTTCAGAATCTGATTCTACAATCACGTATTTTACTCTTCAGCCAAAATTATAAAATGAAAGAGTAGAAATGTTTGAGGAGAGTTTTCTGCCTACATTATGTTTTAGTCTGCAAATACAGTGAAACAGAAATACCTTTTTAAAAGTTTAGGTTGACAGGGAGTCAAGTTCATTTGTTTAAAGGTCTTTTATTATATGTAGTTAATCATGAAGAGGTATTTTATTTGGAATTCAAGTTTTCCATACATTGAAACTGAATGTTTAGGTAAGCTCTTAGTGTCTGTGGCTTAACAACACAAGGTATCTTTGCTTCTATTCTTGAATATAAACTTAATTTGTACTGAAATTTGTGGGGCTTTTTTATTTGTTCCCCAGGTAATGCAAGCCCCCGCTACATCAGATGCACCTCTTACAATATTCCCTGCACCTCTGACATGGCCAAACAATCCCAAGTTCCCCTGGCTGCTGTGATAAAGCCGCTGGCCACTCTGCCGCCGGAGGAGGTGAGAACGGGTGTGGAGTTCCTGGGCGGTGTGCACGCTCAGGTGTCAGCTTTTAACAGATACGGTTACAGGGCGTATGTGGGTAATGAAGACCAGGTGAACATTGATTGTGTGCGATACATCTGTAAAGCAGAAGAATGTTGTGTTCAGAACATTTAATATTTTGATTGCCGTGATAATTTCAGCTGTTTTGCAGTAGCTGTCAAGCACTGTGACTAAGTGACCAAAATACTAGGATGGTCACTAAGGCATACACTTCCAGCTGATCTGTTTCTTTCTTAGTCTAAGGTATTTAAATGGTTGCTAATCACAGGTTTTAAGTCTTTTCTAGAATGCCAGGTTGTGGAATTGGATGAGAACATGTGAAACAGCACTGGTTAAGCTGTCTAATATGCATGTACATGCAGAACACAGTGTGCACAACACAGTACTGGGCACTGCTGAGCTGTACTTGTATTTCTGCCCTTTCCCTCTGCAGCACTTGTTTCCTTCTAGGTGTAATGTGTGACTGTTTAGCCTTTTACCCACTCACGTTTGGTTGCTGAGAACATGAAAGCTTGGAGACTTTTACAGAGTTTGACATTTTTTTGAAGTCTAAATCTAAATACTCTGGCTACTGTGTAGTGTTAGCCTGCTTGGAGCAGTGACATAGAGACAACAGGCTTGCTAAATTTGAATACATATATCTGCAATTGTCTGTGCCCTGTTAAACCAAAGTGTAGCATCTGCTGAGGAAAGCAATTTCCTCTGGTCTTTTAAGGGTATTTCTTTCCTGTTGCATTTCATTAGTGTTCCTAAACTATGGTTTGAATTTTAAAAACTGGTTTATGATAAAACTGATCTGTGGCTGAAGTTTAAAAGGAACACAATAGGAGAATGAGGTCTTACTTGAGGAACTTGGAGGCTTGTGGTGTTACACATTTTTAGAGAAACTTTACATATAATAGTTGTTTGGTCTCCTGGTGTGTTTATGCTTTGGACAAACACTTGTGGTATACAGAAAAAAATGGCTAGGATTGGAAAACTGCCCTGGAGACCAGTCAGCTTCTAATATTTGGAAGTTCTTTATGGCAAGGGCAAACTCAATGTGGAGGGACCCTTCCAACAGATGAAGACTCCGCTGTTGAGAGCAACAAGACTGTAAATAGAGCAAAAGCTTTACATAAAAGTAATGAAAGGATAAATGTTTAATGAAAATAATGTCTTATGAAACTAAAGCATTCAGGTACATTTAAGATATGTAAAAATTCAGCACCTGGTTGCCAAATCCAAGACCTTTGTCATATGTTATGCACTGTTCAGAAGACCAAGTTTGAGGCTTTGGAAAGAAGTATCTCTGTAAGTGGTTAATGACTAGTTATGTATAGTGCTGTCTGTTTCCAGCCCCCTTGTAGTTTGTTTGCATGTTGCAGAGGGAGAGGCTGAGGAAAAGAAAATGGTGTTAATTGTGTTGAAGTACAATACCAACATTGGCTGTCAGTCAAAAAACTTGAAAATTTGTTTCCTCTGAAGAGGTCAGCCTGGGCTATAGGAAGTGAGACATGCTGGCTGCAAAGTGTCATTAAGTGATCAGTGGGGTTGAATGAAAAGATGTAACACATCTGTGGCATGAAGAGGAAAGTGACTGGAGCATTTGCTCATCTTCTGTTCAGTGATTATGTTGTCTCTTAAACATGATCATAGATTTAGGGTAACTGAGATACTTAAGACCAGACACATTTACTGCAGAAAATTTAAAAATAAGTAGTTAAATTTTTGAAGTAAGTTCTTAGTTACAAAAGGTGCTTTGAATTATAAATGCAGCTTATAACTTGCGTGAGTTCTGTCTCAATCATTTTAAAGTGCTTCCTGCTCATTCTGATGTTGAGGAGCTGCAGAACTTGCCAAGCATCTTATTCTGTGTGCAAAAAGAACCTAGAAGAAATAGTTTTAAAATGGTGTCACTATGTAACAGTTTTGAGGACTTGCTGTACAGTGGGGTCAAGACAGTAAGAACTTGTGGTTATAATGTATTTCATGATGGAGTTCAAAAAGTCTTACCAGATGGAATTTTTTAAGCTAGATACCCTGTATTCTTGAATATATGGAATGTAGTGACAGGCTTGGCTTTGGTCAAATAGCTTGCTTTTTACAAGGGGAAAACATAAGAGGTGGAGTCGCTTTCAGTCTTTTGTGTTCACTTGGGATACATCTGGCAGTGAAGTGTGGTCGTGTTCTTCCAGCAAGCTACTGGCTAGGTGGGATAGCCCATTAATGACTCTCTAGCCCACAAAGTACTGCTGTGCTGGAACTTGAATTGAAAAGCACTTAAAAAATACTTGCTCAGGTGTCCCACATCTCCTGCACTCTCTCCCATAGCTGCCAAATGCCAAACCCTATGACATGTACAGGGAGATAGAAATGACCACACAGTGCAGAGCTTAAAATTTTTCTTATCATCGTGAGACCTTTCTCTTCATGTTTTTTTCTCTTGCTTCCACAGACCCTTCCTTATTTGGTAGACCATGGAGAATCTGGTCCTGTCCGATGTAATAGGTGCAAAGCTTACATGTGCCCTTTTATGCAATTCATTGAAGGTGGAAGGAGGTTCCAGTGTTGTTTCTGCAGCTGTGTCACTGAGGGTAAGGTTTCTTCTGGAAATCACTCTCTGGGCTCTACTGGAAAGGTCTTTGAACAAGATGCAGGCAAATAAGTCCTTATCGTGTTATAATCATTTATAATGAATGCTGTGATTTAATATACGTCTAGTCTTGCAATCAATCATTGGAAGGGGTGTTCAGTGTTCAGTTCTGAAATTGTGTTCATAAAGGTGCTTATGTATTGTAGTATTGTAGCAAATTTTTAATATGATGTATTTGTAGCAAAATGCCTAGTGGTTTAATAGACTACTGTATTTTCTTAGGGTGTTGCAAAGTACAGGGGTTCTTAACAGGCTGAGATGTAGATCTACTCAGTAGCATGTGTTAGGGTTTTTTTGTCTCACAAACACTCCTTAGAGGTGAAATTGCAGTTAAATCTGCTACAGCTGAATAAGAGTGTTCAATACAGGCCAGTTAATATTAGTTGTTCTTCTAAATTAGTACAAAACATGCTTCCTTTTAAGCAGAAGTCACAGTGAGCTGCTCATAGCATGACACTTGTAGATTTGTTTTGAAGGCACAGTGGATTTTAAGGTACAGCAAACCTTATGATGATGTTTTCAGTGTTCCATCTGGTAGCACTGATGGCTTTTAATAGACTATTCTTACCACCTCAGTTATGCTGTACAACTGTCTGTACTAACCAAAATGGGACTTAGAAATGGCCAACCTTAAAAAACAGTTTTGTCTGGTGATTTTCTGCCTGCATACAGTCCCTGTCCTGCTCACTCAGCAGCTGTATGAAGGGCTGTATCTTAACAACTGAGCAGAGGCAGAAAAGAGAGGGATGCTGAGAGACTGCTGATGAAAGCAATACTGTGAAAACACAATGTAGCTGTACCTAAAACTTGAGAAGAATTTTTGTTTTCTCTGCAAATACCATCAGGCTTGTATGGGATGTGTACTTGGAGACAAGAATGATAGATGCTTATATATGGTCTTAATGATACCACTTTGTTTTCTTTTGGACTTTTGAAACTTGGAATGTTCAGAATAGTTTAAAAGTGGTGAATACTGTCTTTCCAGGTAATCTCATTTTAATCTCCCCTGGAGCTATCTAGACAGCTATATAGGGCTATATAGACAGCTATAGCTGGAATACATTTTGTCACCCAAGCAGTACTGCAGGAGGGAGTTTCTGTCATGGTAGTTCTTGGGGCACAAGGGAAACACTGTTTCTGCAGCTGACTTCTGTAAGCAAAAATTTGCTCCCATTTTATTTTCTGATACCTTGTACCAGCACAAAAATACTGGGTGTTGGGCATGTGGTTACACTTCTGTTCCTCCTGCTTAATTCACTGTAAGAAGTACTCTGTCTATTCTGATAAAAAGATTATGGGAGTCTCTGCACGTGAGAGTGCCTGGAGGCTTTACTCTTGTGCAGCATGGGAAGGAAAAGAAAAACTAACTCACAGAGCAAAACAAGGAGCTCAGTATTTTAGTAAGTCTGATTGGAGTCAGTAGTGATGTAGCCTGTAGTTTGCCTCAAACTCTCTTTTAAGTAATTTGTTACTACTTATATGGAGTGGTTCTGTTTTTCCTTTGGACTAGATCCGTCAGAATAATCCTAAAAATGTATTGTAATGATGTTTCTGATATGAAGTGTAAAATGAGAATGGAAAAGAGAATCAAGAAAAGTACAGCAGTAGCTATACTGTGTGCTGTCTGGTGCATGAGACAAACTGGAATAAGTTTGTATTTTTTTGCTTTAATGGTATTCTTAAATTGCATTAATATTTTTAGTGCTTGCATGCTAGCCTAGAGTGCTAATTCACTTTCCTGGGGTTTGTTTGAGACAGGTGTTGTCATGTTGGCTCTCTAGTCACAGTGTTTATTATGGGCATATCACTGAGCTTAATGATTTTTCCTTTCCCAGTGCCACCTCACTACTTCCAACATTTGGATCATACTGGAAAGCGAGTAGATTTCTATGACCGACCTGAGTTATCGTTGGGGTCCTATGAGTTTCTAGCAACAGTTGACTATTGCAAGGTACAGTAGTACATTTTTATTGCTGTATTTATTTTACTTTTAAGTAAAAAAGACATGAATTGTCTGGGGCTGATTTCTAGCTGGCAGAGATAATTTACAGCATTAATCCAACCCACTTTGTTGTGTAAAATAACATGCTTATGTGCTTACTTCCAAAACCAGAGGAGGTCCTGATCACACTTGACATAATATAATTTAATAGCTGTCCCTGTATTTTTTTTTTCTGGAGCTATATAAGCAGCTATAGCTGCACTTACCTTAGGAATTCTGCAGAAGGGACTCTTGTGCAGTAGTCCTTGGCAGAAAAGGGCATTGTAGGAGAGATTTGATGCAAGTACAATTGTAACTATGCTATGTGCCACCTGTTGCCTAAGGCAGACCTTACCTATTGAAATTCAATTTCAAATACAGTCATAGTGATGAAAAAGCACAAGAATAGTGTGGAAATGTATCTTTTAAAAGCTGATTTGCTTTTAAATTAAATATTTAAGTAGTAATTAACTAGGAATAGAGAAAATACATACAAGGTACTTATTAAAGCAGCTTATCTCTCTGGTGGAATATTATGCTGAGGAAATAGATGTCTAACTGTTGCAAGTTGATACTAGTTGCCTTCCAATGCCTCTGCTTTACTTTAAGACAAAAAGTCCAATTATTTTCTAACAGCATAAGAAGAATTTTGAATTGAATGAGATGTGATCTTCACAGCTTTTTTGAAAGTTCTTCTGTTTTGCTTTTGTTCTGAGTGCTTGTTTCAGTATGACCTATAGTCTTCAGAAAACTATCGACTAAAACAAGTTTTTCATTCCCAAAGAAAGCCTGATTTTTAAGAAGGAAAAGATTGTCATCCTTGAAGAGGAAAATCTTTTACCTTATATTGATGGAATCACTTATGACAAGTCTGGTCAGGTTCCAAAGTCTTGAGAACTGGCAGAAATCTTCCCTGTCTACTTTTCCAATCTAGCTTAGTCATGAAAATGGATTATTTAGTTGTAACTGTTCTTCTCTGATCGATGGTAAAGTCAGTTTAGGGCATTTAATACTGATCCATTTCAAACATAGATGATTACATATCTGTTAGTTGGAAAAGGATAGGAGAGTGAGCTGAAGAAACAACATGCTGCTCATGCTTACAGAGGTAAATGAAAGCAGCTAGGTTGTGACCAGCATTGATTTGTCAGAGTTAGGGAGCTGTTATGTGAGCTGTGTTACATGGCAATGGTGTGATTTAATCCCTCTCTTCCACAGAATAACAAATTTCCTAGTCCACCTGCTTTCATTTTTATGATTGATGTGTCTTACAATGCTGTGAAGAGTGGCTTGGTGAGGCTAGTATGTGAAGAATTAAAGTCACTCCTAGATTATCTGCCCAGGTGGGTATATTGTGAACTACTGTAGTCAGTGCAAATGGGAGATACTGTTAGTTTTTCTCTTTTAAAATGCTAGAAATTAAGAATGTTTGATAATCCTGTCAAGCTTTTTTCAGAAAAAGGCCAAGTAGAACGTTTTTCTTGATAGCCTTCTAAGTGAAAATAAATTTTACTTTGTCTCATTTTTCCCTTAATGTGTTGGTTATGTGTAATGGTTTCCCTGTCTTCTTGGATGTGAAAGCAAGTGTGTCTCTTACAGGGAAGGGAACATGGAGGAATCAGCCATTCGAGTAGGCTTTGTCACCTACAACAAGGTGTTACACTTCTATAACGTGAAGAGCTCCCTGGCACAGCCACAGATGATGGTCGTCTCAGATGTGGCAGATATGTTTGTGCCACTCCTTGATGGTTTTCTGGTGAATGTCAATGAGTCCAGGACAGTTATTGCCAGGTAATATAAATTGATTTACAATGTGTGTAGTAAAAGAATTGTTTGGTAGATTCCAATGTTATGTCTTAATATTAAGTCACTCCATGTGTTTTATCTTGCTATACTCTGAGATTAAGCTGGCAAAGTAGGATGGGGGCATTGAAGGGACTAAAGGATTATTTGGTTCATAGTCCAACTTGACAGAAAGTGTATATAAGGGGAATTAGTGCAGAAGGGCATTTCTGGGGAGAAAAAAAGAAAAAACAAACAACAAAAACAAAGCCAAAAAAACTCCCACCTAAAACAAAGCCACAACAAAACACAGCTAGGATGATGCAGAGTGAAAGCTGTAAGAATGCTGAATCACTGTCTTTAAGGCAACTGCTTAAATAAATGCAAACTGAGACAACAGGAATGTCCAGTTTTGGTTCTGTGGAGAAAATAGAATAAGTGGGATAGAGAAGATAAAATCTGAAAGGAAAAAAAGAAGTTATCAAAGTTTTGGCAACTATTTACCATGATATTGAACTGTAATTAATCTATGGTGTGTAGCTAACTAGGTTTTGGGAAATAGACCTGGAATTGTATGTTTTTAGAGACAATTTTTAGCCTGTTTTGTAATGCATTAAACAAGCCTAAATACAAAACTAAAACTAAATTGTGGATTAAACCTACTAATCTTTGAATAGTACACAAGATGCTTAGCAAATAGAGGCCAAGTGTCACTACTATTTCCTAAGAATTTTCTTACCTATGTATATTGGAATACATTAGAAGAGAAGAAATACAGAAGAGCTGTGGAATAGGCATCAGCTGAGGTTTTACAGCAGGCACTGATGATATGGGTGAGAGAACCCAATGAATAATGATAAAGCATTTTTTTCACAGATGAGATGCCAAATACTCTAAAAGTTATGCAAATTTACAGACATGTTAGGGTGTTCTGTTTAAACCACCCCACTCATATAGATCATCAACTACAACTGTGTGACTGTTCTTATTAAATGGGATCTTGAATTCCTCTTTTTTTTCCCTCATTCTTTGCTAGTTTGCTGGATCAGATTCCAGAAATGTTTGCAGACACAAGAGAAACAGAAACTGTTTTTGCACCTGTGATTCAAGCAGGGCTGGAGGCTCTGAAGGTTAGTAAATGCATTCTTGTGACAATTGTTTTCCGCCAAGAACTCTGAAGTTCATGTTCTGCTAACACACGCTAATAAGACAATTGTAAAGATTTTGTAAGCTCCTTGTAGTAGATGCACTACATGTAGGGAGTAGTTGGCTCACTCTTGAAGTGCATGAGCCTTCTGTTTTGTGCAGCTCTCTGTATGTTCTTTACCCAATTCTTTCTTAAATAATTTTTTTTCAAAGTGCAACAACATGGCTTACTCTCAGTTGTCCATCTGGGTTTTGCTTTAAGCAGTTTACAGAACCTACAGGAAAAAAGTGACCCTCTAGCATTAAAAAAACAAGTGCTGAAATCTGTTAAGTCTCGTGGAGGTGTTCTGTAGTTTGGTGTCTCTTTAAAACTGTATTCTGGTAGAATCTAAAATAAAGGAGAGAAATCATCTGTTGAAGTTGCCAGCCACAATGTGCTAACCAAGTAAAATTTTCCTAAAGTTCTTCCATTCTAGTACTTCATCCAGGCATAATTACATGCATGGTTTAACTCTGACTTGTATCTACTGATGGAATTGATTGCCTGTGTGACTTCACCCCCAACTGCTGACACAGCTCTATTTGTCTGTCACATCAGTCAGAGAATCATTTTAGTTGGATGCCCAGCCCTTTTAACCCAGCACTGCCCCTAAGCCATGTTCCTAAGTGGCACATCTACACATCTAAGTATCTCCAGGGATGGTGACTCCACCACTTCCCTGGGCAGCCTGTTCCAGTGCTTGACAACCCTTTCCATGAAGAAGTTTTTCCCAATATCTAGTCTAAAACTCCACTGCTGCCACTTGAAGCCATTTCCTCTTGTCCTATCTCGGATTACGTGGGAGAAGAGACTGACTCCCACCTCACTACAACCTCCTTTCAGGTAGTTGTAGAGAGC
This sequence comes from Notiomystis cincta, assembly GCA_013398075.1. Classification (NCBI taxonomy): domain Eukaryota; kingdom Metazoa; phylum Chordata; class Aves; order Passeriformes; family Notiomystidae; genus Notiomystis; species Notiomystis cincta. The sequence goes on from VZRX01011147.1 coordinate 60,667, forward strand.
AAGAAGATCTGCCCTGAGCCTCCCTTTTCTCCAGGCTGAATAACCTGAGTTCCCTCACTCACTTCTCAAGCAAGAATTGTGCTCCAGACTCTACTCCAGCTCCATAGCCCCTCTTTGAACATGCTACAGGATCTCAATGTCCTTGTAGTGAAGGGCCCAAAATGTCAAGGTGTAACCTCACCAGTGCTGAGTACAGGGGGAATGATCCTTAAAAGCCTCTCTTAAACTCACTTTTCGTTACAATTGTTAATCAAGAAATAGTAAAAATTGTTAATTGACTTTTTACATACTACATGTGTCAGAGAAAATAACCTACTAAATATTAGCTAGTGTTGGCATAGGGTGTTGATTTAAAATTACTGATCTGTTGAAGCTTAGATTACAAAATTCTTCACCATTTCTGTGACTTTTTCCACAAATTGAGCAGCTGCAAATCAGGAAAGAACACAGTGCAACACGTTTGCACAAAACCTTTTATATCTGTGTCCAGCTTACTGTTCTGTCTCCTTGAAGAAAGTCCTTTTCTCTTTGCTGTCAAGTTAGCACAAATCCAGGAGAGCTCAAACTTGCACTTCTGTAACTGACTGGTAATTTGTGCTCCCTCCATTGAACACCAGTCACATAACCAAGTGACAGTGAGCCTGTGTGTCTGGTACAGTCACCTTGACATAAAAAGAGTGATGAGCTTGCTTGAATGTTTGTTCTTGAATCACAGCTTCCCTTACAATTTTTTGTAAATGTTTCTAACCTCTGTTATTGCACTCACTTTCCTGCAGGCAGCTGAGTGTGCTGGCAAGCTCTTCATTTTCCACACTTCTCTGCCCATTGCAGAGGCCCCAGGGAAGTTAAAGAACAGGGATGATAGGAAACTGATCAACACAGATAAGGAGAAGGTAATAATGGTTTGCATAATCCTTGCATATGGATGTATATTATGCTCTTTATGGAATAAAATAACTGAAACAGCATTTAAAAATCTACAAGGATAGCATATACTGTGACTGTCCCAGCTAATATCTTTTAACATTCTGCTTTTATCTTCTGTTCCCAAGCAGGGCTATGGAGACTTGACATCATAGGTTCAGCTCTAGTCTGAGAACAAGAAGAGTTAGCTCTACCAAATCTGGATTAGCATAAATGTCCTGAATTTACAATTAAAGTAAAATGTGTAGTAATTTTCATAATAATTAACAGTTCTTCAAAGGCAGAGTCAGGGAGAACTTAGATGATTGTATATTCCCTGAAGGAAGACTTAAAGTATAAAAGAGTATTGACTGGGATTATAAACTGGACCTCTCTTTACTTTTCCTGCACAAACTTCTGATGGCATCTCTGATTTCCTCTTAGACTTTATTTCAACCACAGACAAGCTTTTACAACAACTTGGCCAAGGACTGTGTGGCCCAGGGCTGCTGTGTGGATCTATTCCTGTTTCCAAACCAGTATTTGGATGTGGCCACACTGGGTGTAGTACCTTACCAGACAGGAGGCTCCATTTATAAATATGCATATTTCCAGGTAGGTGTGACATTGACTCAGTGTCTGATTCAAGTAAGAATTATTGTCACAGAATTCTTTTTTTCATAGTGGGAACCATAGTGAAGAAGTACTTCTTTGGAAGTAAATGCCTACTTACATTTCAAGACAATCAAAAGAATTATTTGGTAGCTTTGTGTCTTTATACAAACATCTGTCTTAATAACAAAACCCAACAGGCAGAGCTGGGCTGTTACCTCTTAGCACAATATTTTATTAGCAGGCCACTGAGCCTGCTATTATGGCTGACTTTTAAAGTAAGACTGCAGGAGGTAGTATCTGGTTTTAAATAACTTTATGCTTTATGAAGCCAGTCTGATTATGGCAGTGTGAAACTTCAATTACTGCTTGCCTTCTAGCTGGAGACAGACCAGTACAGATTCCTGAATGACTTGAGAAGGGATGTTCAGAAAGAAGTGGGATTTGATGCTGTAATGAGAGTGCGCACAAGCACAGGTGGGTGTTAGCGTGGATGAATCTTAATAAATTGACCACTTCAAGCATGTCTTATGGGAAGAAATAAATTTTCCCATAATTTAAAACACATGGTGACTAGGCTATCCCAAAAGCTCTGCTGAAGCTTTGGAATTCTAAGACTTTTGTTGAGACTGCAAAGATCCCTGCTGAAATCTGTCAGAATAACTTGGTGTCAGGGTCAAAAGGGTGGCTGTCTTGTTATTCTATTAAAAATGCTCACTCATGTTAGGTTTTTCCCTCTTTTAGGTATTAGAGCAACTGACTTTTTTGGAGCTTTCTATATGAGCAACACAACTGATGTAGAGATGGCAGGTCTGGACTGTGATAAAACAATCACAGTGGAATTCAAGCATGATGATAAGTTGAGTGAAGACAGTGGTGCACTGCTTCAGGTGAGGGGGGAGGCTTTGCAGAAGAAGTGAGTTGACAGTTGAATTGAATTATTAGATACTTCTTCAAGGAATTGTTTGTTCTTTCTTTCTGCATCTTACCATACCCTTCCAGCATACTTGTTTTGAGGGTGACCTAAACTGCTTCAAACTACTGTCCTGTTTTCTAAGACCAACTCCCTTAATACAACTGCTAAAATTACTGTTTGTTTTCTTTCACTGACCATGGTTCTTAGCACGTACTTTTAGCTTATTGTCCAAGTCTTTTACATAGTTACCTTACTTGTTGGTGCATCTGAGTCCTAGCTTTTAATGAAGTGTATCTAACCCTGCCCTTCTTATTGTAGCAGGACCTCACTTGTCTGTCTCCTGGCATTTTTGTCTCCTGCAGTGTGCTCTGTTGTATACAAGTTGTGCAGGACAGCGACGACTCCGCATTCACAACCTCTCCTTAAACTGCTGCACGCAGCTTGCTGACCTCTATCGCAACTGTGAGACCGACACCCTCATCAACTACTTGGCTAAGTATGGTAAGGGTAAACAGGGAAACAAAAATTGCAGCTTTCAACTGCTGCTAAAATGCCTGTTCTGTCACTCCATGAAACCTGTTTATTCTTCCTGCTTCAAATGTCAGGTGGTAGTTCTGATACTTCAGTCAGTTGTGGGAAAGAGCATAAAGCTGTGCTGATTGTATTGCTGCTTAGGATGAGAGGTACAGATGGAGGGTGTAGGCTTATTCATCATACAGATTCTTTTCTAAATGTTTTTAATAACAGTTTGTACCACCAGCTGTCTGAATTCATCCTTGTATTTATTTTGGGGCTGTTTTAGTTCATTCCTTAACTGTTGCAGAATTTTACTCTGGCAGTAGGGAATGGTGGCCCTCTTTAAGAGATATGGGTTAAATGTCATACACTTATACACTGTGCTCTATTTACCCTTTCTGGTTTGCAGTAAAAGCCTAGAAATCCAACAGAGATTGAGAGTTGTGTATGTTTATTGGCATTAAAATGAAAGACACAGACCATTTTCAGACCATTTGAAGATGGCCAGTCTATAAAAGAAGTTTTTATAGAACCCCATAGTTTCAATTATGATAAGTATTTTAATACATGGGAGATACAGAGTTCAAGATTATGTACTAAAATGGAGTAAATTAGCTTCTTCAGGTTTTCAATAGCAATATATTGCCATTTTCCTACAGGTTTGCATTGGGAAGAATTAAGGCTTCCATAAAAAATAGTTGTTTAGATTTCCTTTGTAGAAGTAGTTTTGGGGTTTTGCTGTTCATGAGCAATCACTTGACAGCAGTCCATCTCTTTCCTCTCTATCCTGCAGCATATCGTGGAGTCTTGAGTAGTCCAGTGAAGAGTGTACGAGATGCACTGATCAACCAGTGTGCACAGATCCTGGCCTGCTATCGAAAGAACTGTGCTAGTCCTTCTTCTGCTGGCCAGGTAAATTCCAATGCTTTCACTTGAATCCCAGGCTTGGAAATTAAAAATGATGACAGCTTCTTCCTACTTGGCCTGCTCAAAAAAAGTCAATTCCTTTCCTCGGCAAAAATTTGCGAAGGAGAGGCTCAGGAAAGTAGAGACTCTACAAGTAAGACTGTAGTTGAGAATGGCTTCTCAGATATCTGTCTGGAGCCCAGGGAGCACTGCCTGCTTCAGGGAAAGGTTTTATGTTTCTTTGCAGTCCATGATACGAGTAGATTATCAGCCTTCACCCCTCCTAGCTGTACCACACTTTGTTGGTTCATGCAAGCCTCATTTTGTCAAACATAAGCTTATTCAGCAAGACAGCTGACCAGCTTCTGTCTGCTTGTGACTTCTAGCTCATCCTCCCTGAATGCATGAAGCTGCTTCCTGTGTACTTGAACTGTGTGTTGAAGAGTGATGTCCTTCAGCCTGGCCCAGAGGTCACAACGGATGACCGTGCATACATCCGTCAGTTGGTGACATCCATGGATGTGGCTGAAACAAATGTTTTCTTTTATCCCAGGCTTCTGCCCCTGGTGAGTAATTCAAGATCTTCTTAGCACTTGAGGCTTGCTGTTGTCTCATTGAGTCATCTTAAGGACTGGCATTTGTATTTTAGCAAGGGAAAGTAATTGGAGAAGTATTTGGGGATCTGCCATCTGCTGGGATTTTTCACTTAATTTTACTCAGCATGACTGCATCTTGTGAATTTCTTGAGGGATACTTTTTTCCTGAGCTGTAAACATATGACTAGTAGCAAAGAAGACACTTTTGACCCTTTCATAGTCCTTATAAAAAACAGTCCTAAAGCTTACAACTTTTTGTAGTAATTTTCAGCATTGCAAGTTAACTCTATGTACTGTTCTGACTTTTCATTACCATAGTTGCTGGAAAAATACTAAAAACTAATTACATTCCTACTCCAGGAGGTGATACGTGAACTTGAGTCTTCCACAGGAGTCTCATGTTCCCTTTTGCTGGCCAAGAGTTTCTGATCTGCTTCTGTGTCTGTCTGAGTAAGAAAACTAAGGAAGATACTACTTAAGTCACGGTTATTGCAGTCTTATGAGTCCTAGAAATGAGAAAATCATTGAGGTCTTTGTGGCAGAAACTTTCTGGATTTCATGAGATGTTCTTGTTTTATAACCTTTATTTTACTTTCATTTTGATTTCCCTGTAAAATAGACCAAAGCAGATGTTGAGAGCGATTCCTTGCCAGCAGCCATTCGGAACTCAGAGGAGCGTCTCTCCAAGGGTGACATCTACCTGCTGGAGAATGGGCTGAACATCTTTGTGTGGGTGGGAGTCAGCGTGCAGCAAGCCCTGATCCAGAACCTTTTTGGAGTGTCATCCTTCAGTCAAATTAGCAATGCCTTGGTGAGCTGGATGGCAGTGTGGGAGCTAGATCTGTGATAGTCACCCACGACTTCAAACAATGAGAAAGCCAGTAGAGAAAATAATGTTACATTTTTCATAATAGAAATGAGAGAAGCACAGATGTATGAAACTAGTGGAAATGTTGATAGTCTGGGCATGACAGGCATACTTTTGCCTAGATTTATTTGATAAGTCATATCATTAACAGGGAAGAGAACAGTTGATATCTAAATGGAATAAATAATTGACCTTTAATTCTGATTTCATGTTATATTCTCTTGTAAGTTGTTGAAGTCTAAGAGATTGTATGCTAATGGGGGTAGATATTTCTCTACCCTTATACAATATGCCAAAACTGCTGACTTTTGTTTAACATTGCTCTACTTCCCAAGACTAATGGGTGTTTGGATATCTTTCATTCCAGAGTACCCTGCCAGTCTTGGAAAACCCCTTTTCAAAGAAAGTGCGATCTGTTGTTGATATGCTTCAAGGGCAGAGATCCCGCTACATGAAGGTAAAAGTGTCCCCTCCTTACAGCTTTAAATCCCTTTCCCTCTTATAGAGTCAGGTGATGCCTGGTAATGCTGCAGTGCTGAATTTATTCTTCCCAATTTCATAAATGTTATTCAAAGTTTTCAAGAATCTGAAAACATATTTCACTAGTTTTGGAGTTTTGTACTTACCATAGTTCTAGATTTTTTTTCAGACCTATTACAATACACTACTGTATGAACCACATATATGGTATTTTCCTTGTATTTAGAAAGGATTGAGGCTTAACCCAGCTGAGTTACAGAAGTCAAAGCACATAAGCCATAAATGCTGTGATTCTGGTTATCTTTGGGATTTTGAGCCATTTAGCTTTTTGCTCTATCTTCCCCGTGAAGATTAATTTTAACAGCTACTCACTGTTGGTTTTGTTCTTGTTTTGTTTGGTTTTTTGTAGCTGATAATTGTGAAGCAAGAAGATAAGCTGGAAATGCTATTCAAACACTTTCTAGTGGAGGACAAGAGCCTGAGTGGGGGGGCTTCATATGTGGACTTCCTGTGTCACATGCACAAGGAGATTCGGCAGCTACTGAGCTAGAGGAGTGAGTGGTGCTAGAACTCAGCAGTGACATTTCAGTCTCCACTAATGACCTGATCAGAAGGCCCAGCGCCCTCAAAATGGACAACATAGAAATCTGTACAATTCCATAATTTTTAATACACATTGCATAAGCAGAAATCCTTTCAACCTTTCCCAATCCCATATGAGAGATGAAATATTTTCCTGGTGAGGGCTAAAAAAAACCCAAACAACAAGGCCTTTGATACCAGGTCTTTTATTTGCATCTAAATTGTTTCCTGTGCTTGGCAGGAGTTCACCCCCCACCCCACCCCATGCTCGCTAATCCTGTTGTAATGAATGTAGGGTTTTTTTCAGTTCACTGTACATGATTCTACATTGGGTGAAAAAGCGATAACTCTTCAAAACTTCTGGTAGCTGCTGTGCATTTGTGTGGGTGCGTGTGCATGCTCCAAGTGTGAAGAGGATGCACAGGTGGGAAGGACAAGAGGCAGGTCAGGTGATGGGAGCTGGAGCAGCCAAACATTTTGTGTCCCCTCTAAAGAGGGAAGCATGATCCGTCAGAGCACAGATGTATCATGTGGCTGTCTGAACCAGAAAGCAGTGAAAAATGAAATGAGTGGTAAGCAGGAGGCAGCAGGGCAAACTTCTCTCCACAATCTTCCCTGTACTGTAAGTTGCTGTGCAGAACTGTAATGGAGTAATACATAGTTAAGTGGGCAGAAACCAACAGCTTCTGAAGAGTGTAGGGGTAGAGACGCTACTTCCTGTTGATGTGTGGTGACCCCTTTCCTTCTCATTGCACAGCTCTGTATTGTCCTACTCAATCCATGTTCCATGACCTCTCCTGCAGAGTTTACCTGTCTGTCAGATGGTGGTGGGAACAAAAGCTTCTTAACCTTAAGCAGAAAATACTTTTAAGAAGGTGATGGGGGGCTATGTAGGAACTGGATGCTAAGGAAGTGGCCATTTTCAACCATATTTTTGTGAATCATAGCCAACAAGCAGGAATTTGATTTATACTGACGTGAATTTGAGATTGCTTTGTACCCTGGAATACAAGGAAGGGGATACAAAACCTTAATTTAGACTGTACTGTAATAGGTATTGCAAGTACCTGATTTCGGTTATTGACAGCACCTGGGCCCTAGCAAAGAGTTTCATTACTGGATGTTTATACCCTGCACATTCTATCTACTGATCAGCTTGCACAAAACCTTTTATAAGCCTGTTTGTTAAACTAAAATACCTCAGACAGATTAATCCATCCACTTTGGCTGCTCTGCTGCTCCCTTTTGCAAGGGTGGATGAGAAGACTTCTATGAAGAGGAGGGAGATAGTGTAATCAAATTCAGAATTCTAAGGGCTTCGTTTATTCACTTTTGAAAGGGGGCTTGTATATTTTAACTTGAACACTTCACAGGTGTTCTTCCAATACCCAGGAGTTTAAGCTACCAATAGCACTAAAAGTAAAAGGAAGAATGTGGATGGATTAGAGAACATGTTATCTGGGCTTGATATTTCATAGGAAAGTCCTTCTTAAGATCAGAAGAATATCTGGCTGTGGTTTTAGTTCCATATCCTGTAGCATGTATATAAATCCATTTTTCTTCTAATGCTGCTAGTTTGTCTTCCCTCCCATCACTACACAGAAAGGGGAACATGAAAATTGTAATGGAGAAACTCTTTCAAGATGTAGTTGACAGAACTTTCAGCGTTTTTGTATGAATGTGGCTGACTTTTTACTCCACGTACTGCCTCCAGCCAAAAAATCCAGAGGATTTTTAATCAGAGGGGAAAAAAGAACTTCCCAGGAATATAATGCGCAGCAACCACAGACTTCCACAAATACTAATTTCTAGTATTAATATTGGGGGGTGTGGGGGTGGAAATGAAATCATGAATGAACCTTTCATTTTCTTCACTTGTTTTTCCAATGCATCTTTTAATTTGTAAAGAAATAAAAATATATTAAGATGTATTTTATGTCATTGTTAGTAAATAAACACTGCTTATTTTTCCAAACCCTGTATTTTGCGGGAGGGGGGAAATGGGAAGGGCTGAAGTCTAGCTCCTTGAGCCTTTACAATCCAATCTTCTGCTAACCAAGTTCAGTCTTTCTTTTTTTGTTATTGTTATTTGCACTGAATGATAAGAAATTCATCAAGAGTCAGCAGACAAAAGGTACTGTTTAATCTCAGTGTTCCTTTATTTAGGTGGTTGGTGATTTTTGACTTTCTGCCCTGTCTGAACTTCCATTTTGCAAAGAAATTCCCTTTTTTGCTAACACAGCTTCGATTGGGTGGGGTTTTTTTGGTCTACTTAGGCAAGTATTGCCCTTTACCTTGTGACAGTGTCAAGTTAATGACTTCTGTAGTCTTAAAAGAGTTCATATTTCAGAGTTAAGGGGACCTGGGTGAATTGGTTGGGAGGTTTTGTTTGGTTTTTTGGGGGGATTGGGTGTTTTTCTTGGTTGGTTTTTTTTGGGGGGGGGGGCATTTTTTGGTTTTTTTTTTTTTTTGTTTNGTATTTTTTGGTTTTTTTTTTGTTTTGTTTTTTGGGGGGTTTTTGTTGGTTTTTTTTTTGCTGGGAGTGTTGGTAATTGCAAAAATAAAGTTCAGAGTGAACTGGCAGTGTTATCTTGACTATACCCGTGAATATTGGTGTTGTACAGTTTGCTGATAACCTTATAACAAATCTGTATGAAAGCACAAGACAATCATTGCTAAATATCCAATGATACTAAATTTGCTGTAGAATATTTTTGAGATTCCTCTCCTATAGAATGTACATTATGTCCAGAATCTGCCACAGAACTGATGTGATAATTATGGGCCTTGTGAATCTCATACATTAATTGTGTGGAGTAAATTGAGCAGCACATGTTCTGATGCTTGTGGAAATTGCCTCAGGAAGCCCATGTCTGTTTCCCTCTCTCGGTGCCCTAGGGGAGGATGCTGTGGTGCTGCTGGAGCAGGCCTGAGCAGTGTCTACCTGACTTTTCAAAGGAAAGGAAAACCTATTCTCTCTTTAGCTTGTTTCTAACACAGCTAAAGAATACTTCTTTGCCTTGTGTCCATACTAACTAATGTCCTGTATTATAACTGAAAATTCATAAATATTATCTTGTCTCTTAAGGAGTTAATTCGAAGCTTTTAGCAATTGTGTAACTGAACTGAGTGGTAATTTTAGAATATGTCTGTTGATTTACATAGTATAGCCCCAACCACTTTCCCACTGACAGAATATTTTAATACCATAAGAGTTATTCGAAGTTGCTATAGAAAAGCAGCTTTCAAGGGAGCTTTAAAACTACCTGTAGATATTAAAACCAAAACAAAACCGAAAAAAGATTTCTGTTATAAAAGCTGTTCTATGTTCCTTCCCATTCTGGTCTCCAGCAGGAGCTGAGCTGGCTGCTCTTTCTTGTACGAGCTGACCGCTTGCTTGGTGCAGGAGCCCTGTGTGTGAGGGTGCGCCCAGTCGCGGCACGCTGTGCCTGCGGGGAGCAGCTCGCCTTTGGCGCTGTCAGCTGCAGGGGCTGCGGGGCCCGCTCTTTGCACGCACGGAGGCAGAGAGGTTTACAGCAGCTTCGGCCACCGTAGAGTGGTGTCGGGCGGGAGCTGCGAATAGGTCGCCTCGTCGAGCCGCCGCAGCAGGGACGTGTCGCTGCCCCTCCGAACGTGCGTGGGCAGTACGAGGTGAGAGGGGCGGGGAAGGCGGCGCCGCGACCGGGCCCTTCCACGCCCCGTGACGGCGCCGCCGGGGGCGGGGCCCGAGCCTCTTCCTGAGGCGGTGGGGCGGGCCCGTGGCACGGCCC